>JAHZNF010004150.1:0-20663 GCA_027744215.1 Troglopedetes dispersus | reverse complement strand
AATATGAGAGAGCTGCGTATCACAAAATTTTTTTATCATGTTTCCTCTCGCCCGTTAACTCATTAAATGCAACAAAAAAGAAAGAAGCAACAAAAACACAGCCCGTTTTCCTTCATTATTTATGCATCAGTTCCGGTGCTCACGGAGCTTGTATTTTTTGTATAGCAAGTTCCATACTTACACTATTTCATATTTACCTACCTCACGTTATCTTGTCTTTAGTGTGTGTGTGATCATTATAGCAAGGATAATATTACTACCAGGATAATATCATATCAGACGTGAGCAACCATACCTCATCATCATTTTGACTGGATACTTTTAAAGTAGACAACAATGTTTTTGGTACACTTGATTTCGTCTTGAAGCCTTCCTGGAATCGGGAGCTGCCTGGGTACTGGTTCCATCCACGTGGAAAGACGAGACAACCGCAAATGCTAAGTTTTCACGAAACCACAAAATAATGTAATATTTTGCTGGATGAAAATAAAAGCACGTAAAATCAAGGTTCACAACTGTGAGCGGCTGGATATTTTTGAGCTGAAGAGGAACACAAATATGTACAAACGTATGTATATAAAATAAAATTGTGCTTCAAAGGTAATCATAACAATATCATGGTTATCATAATGTGATGTGATGTTGAAAGCACTATCCTTTTTTTGAGATGGAAGACAGGCATACAGACAGTTTTAAAATGAGACAAGAAAGTAGAGGAAAAAAGAATCAAGTGGTTGTTGTCTGCTCCTCTTTCCCAAGGTTTTTTGCCTCAATCTTTTACTTGCTCCACTGCGTAGACAGATATACGCATTGTGTGTGTGTGTGCAACTTGAGTGGTAGCTGACATAAGCATTTTCCTCTCACAGACAAGCAAACTTTCCATTTTTTTTGTTGAAAATGGATGGCTGCTCTTTGAGGAGGATGATGAGGAAGAAAAGCAGATGAGATGCGTGTGCGCCTCAGCACTGAAGAAAGAAAAGTTGTAATAATGTGTCCTTAAAGGCAGAAGAAGACGCATAATACTCTCATTCTTTAAATACACTATTCATATACGAGACTTAAAGCTCCTTTTCCGGATACTTTTTTTTATCCATTTAAGGCTCAAGCCAATAATGCACCAGAATGATGGTGATCTCGGAATTGTATTTTCCAGCATCCGGGTTTACCACCAAGACCAGCAACTTTTCCACCACAAGAAACCAAAAGGAAATGCTCCTTCTGCAAGAGAAAGCGAACCGCTTTCCTTTTTTTTGCTGGAGCCAAAACAACAGTGGAACCATAAAGATCGTACATTTAAGTTTCGTGGTGCATTAACCATTGCATCACTGCTTCAAAGTGCAATGTTTTTCACAACTTTCCTCCATTTGTGGTTCTTCCCGAGTGAGGAGAAAAAACAAAAGAAAAATAGCAGTGGTGATGATGAGGAAATGGATCCATTTTTTGTGTGGGAGAGTGTGTCCACAAAAGAGGAGGAAAGAGCACTAAAAATTATTGCCAGTGGTGCATTATCATAATCAGAATAATCAGCATGTGCCAGACCTCCTACACCCACTGGATTTGCATAGAAGAACAATCCATGTGGTTCATTCATGTGTCTACTTATGATTATCATGTTCCGTTCAAAATGCACAAACGAAATTTAAAGATATGATATTTGAAGGATGCGGTCTTCGCCACTTGTGCAAGTCTCAATCTCTTAGGGGCATTTCCTAAAAAAAATCACCATGAGCTCAGCAGATTTCAGACAAAATTACAAACATAGAAAATGCTTGAGTATTATTATGAAGGCATTTTGGGTGAGTGTAAACATTTCTCAATTGCACCGTCGAATTTCTCTGATGTGGTTCCTTTACACTTTTGCGCACTCCACTCCCCCTCCTCTCCTCTATGATAACATGAAAAGAGCTGGTGTGAGATGAATGAGTGACCAAAATGAAGAGCAGAAAGATGCATCCGAGAGTGATTTTGAAAATGTTACCCCTTTTGTGTGTGTGTGAGTGTCTGTGTTGTGTGGTGGTTATATTATTTTACCTCCCTTGGAGGTGGTTGGTTGCTGGTGGTGCTCCAAAAAAAAATTAAAAGCATCCTTGATGCAAAAGTGAAACTTTATTTTCCGTGGGAAATCTTGATGCTGATGAGAGCTGAGTTGAGAGAAGACAGAAATGAATATTCCAACATGTTTAATCTGCTGTTTCCCGTTCTCCCTAGGAAATCTTCCCAGCATTAGCATTTAGTGAAGGCACCTCCAAAAAAATATGAAACGAGCATCGCCTCTTCCACACATGCAATATTAGAGAGGCGTATGTGTATGTGTGAGAGTCTGGGTGTTCGCTTTGAGAAAAATTTCCATTGCTCGGCTCTCAAAATGATGACATAAAAAGGGAGAGTGAGTGAGGCAGGAAATTTGCATGAGTTGCGGTCAACCTGTCTCTTCTGCCAAATACATTGAGGTTTGGCATTGGCACACTCATCAAAATAAGAGCTGGTGGATGTCTCTGTGTGTGCACATATATCAGGAAAGGATGACACAACTCACTTGATCCAAACACAAGTGACAACATGAAATGATAAAAAGAGCTCCTGCAGGCGGAAAAACTAGACTCACTCTGAATGAAGAGCACACACATGTATACACACACCAGTTATTATTTTTTATTATTATTATGTGCGGACAGAAAAAAACATAGACCCGACCTGCTTGCGAGAGAAAAACTTTTTCTCGTGGTGCATATGCTCACTCGCTCGAGTTTATTTCGCCAGCAGCGATGTTCCTCGTTTTTCCTGTGTGTGTGTCTGTGAGACAAAACACATACGGAAAGAGGCACACGTAATGGCGTCAGTGATGCAAATTTTTTTTTTCGACGAAATGAGTTTGATCTTTTTCATGTATGATCATGTGCTCTGGTGTGTGCACTGATCGTCCTCATTCACCTTCTTCTACGAATCCACAAATTCAGGGAAAACTTCAAAATCTTCAAAGAGAACCATGAAGAGATCTGAGATGATGAGGCAAAATAGCCAGAAATTCGTTTCACATTTTCGGAGACATTTATGTGAAAAAAAATGTTCCTTTTATGTGTCACTCATTAACCACTTTCATTAACATAAAAATTGGGAAAGATTTCTTGCGTCCCTGACATGTTTAAAGAGATTTTCCAAAAGAATACTTGAGACGTGCTGTGTTTTATTTGACGAGAAAAACCTTAATATTGTGCACACAAATTAGACAGTTGTGATTTTATTAATGCCCACTAATTTTCTTTGAGAAAGGGGGAAGGTGGATATTATGTTAATATTTTTTGATCTTCCTGTCAGCCAGAAAGAATAAACTTTGGATTAAATAAAAAATAGAAAGATTCACACCGTCTTCCTCTCTTTCTCTGTTCGTCAGCTTTTTCTTTTTCCTGCATTATTTAAATAAATGAAGAAGATGAATTGCCAAGTGGAGCTGAAGAGGGTGAATATCAGAGTGAGCCACATCTGCTCCAAGGTTTTCGACTTGGCGGATGATGATAAAATGTCTTCAAGTCCACACGCATATATGTTTTTTATTTTCAGAGAGAGTTAAGTGGATGGATGCTCGGTGCTCACTTCACTTAAAAAGTTAGTCACATAAAAGCCCCATCTTTTTTACTTCCTTTTTTGCTTTTCCTCCCGTCACTTTTCTTATTTAAAAGTATGACGAGTTTTTTTTTATTTTTTGAAATGGAGACTTTTGCTACACAAAATCCTTGCCGAGTTGTGTTTTTTTGTTGGCACGAATCTTAATACATTTAGTGCTCACGAGGATAAGGTTCTTGACTTTGTTTCATCATTTCCCTCTCGTGATCTCTTCTGAGCGAAGGTTGAAGATTAATTTCTGAGATGCATGATGAGATGAATTATTATATTAAAAGGAGCAGAGCAAGTGGATTTCTGAGGAAAAAGGTGAAACCTTTTCCCAAAAAAGTTTTTACGCAATGTTAGTGGCAGATGATAAGTTGAGTGAACGCGTCCCACCAAGTTTTTTTCCCCAAGTCATTTGGGGATTGACAATGGAAAGGTGTTGTTACTGTCGTCTTCCTCGTGTCATCACGTCTCCACTCAAGAAATAAATCTAGTGAAGAAGAAGAAGAAGAAGAAAGGGGAGGTGGAGGTGATGACGAACACAATGTAGGAACATGACTTTTTTTCTTCGTTTTCTGTAAAAGTTTTAACTTTTACACTTTTCCATCAACTTACTTAAGTTGCCACCTTCACCTCCATAATCTTATATACCTACGTATTACATATGTGTGCATATGTGTGCGAAGCATGTGTCTATAATAATGTGTAGTTGACGTTGTGTAGTAATATTTTGTTCACTTGTTGTTTTGACACTTCCCTTCACTCAACTCATTCACTCACTCACTCCTCAACTTCTTTTAGTGGGGCTGGGAAAAGGTCTTATCTTCTAGCTTTTTTTCTCTCCAAAAAAAGTTTTTCTTATCTTTTCCTTCTCCATCCATCCTTTCTTTTTCTTCTTTCTTGACTTTCCCTCAAAATTAAATCTTGGTGGAAAGCGGCGGGAAAAAACGAAGTTTACAAGCTTCCTTGTTTTTCCAAGATACTGTCATTATCATCCTCAAAAAATATGGTGAGCACGAAAACAAAAATCTGGTTGACGGTCGGATAAGTGGAATGGTCTATAAAGCATTTTGCTTTCACTTCTTGTGGAAAGGTCACCGCCAAAAATAAGACCCAACACAAGAAATAAACCACTTGAAACGTGTGTTGTTCACACAAGAAAGGAAAAGTGCGGTGACCGACGCTTCACCAGAAAAAAAAAGATGAATATTATGTATGTCATCAGTCAAAAAGTTTCTAGGTACGGCTTCGTGTGGCCAACAAAAGAGAGGGAACATATGTACCGCAGCGTGTTTACGACAAGAGAGTCGCCTTCCTATTTTCACTCCCCATTTGACACTTTCATAATAACAAAGATGGGAACAAAAGTCGGAAGAAGAGAGGAAAGTTGTTTTATGCGAAAATGAACACACTCACATATCTCCGGTGAAAAGTGGCTTGACTCGTACCCTTTTTTTTAGGAATATGTGGCTGCTTAGGTCTATCGTTTTTTGAGTAAATAGTGTGCATGCACTGGGTACTTATCTAGTTTGCGAAAAAAAGTTTATTTTTGAGAAGATGAAATGGACGTTGCGAATTTTTTTTGCACATAAGTTTCCTGTTTAAGAAAAGAAAGAAAGAAAGAACATGTCATTGGCATATCATAAAAATGCGCCAGGAGCTATACGGACCAGTTTCACGGAGTAGAAAAATAAGTGAGATAAAAAATACCAGACCTCATATGATATCAGAGCAGAGTCAGAGAAGAAAGATGGGATAGATTTTAAGGTAGTTTTCTCTTGAAATAAGGAACATAATATTATAAGACCACACACGTAGTAGACCTTGTTTATTATAGATATGGATTGGTCCACAAAACTTTCTCTCAAGTAGGCTTGAATGATATGACAAATTTTGAAAGAATGTATATTAAGATAAACAATGTGCTCCGTTAAAAAACTTTTTTTTTGAAAGAAAGTGCTCCTACTCGTATTTCTCGGTTGGTCTCCTTTATTTCCAGATACTCATATTTCTCTCCAAAAATATATATCTTACAAAAAAGTGAGTTGCATTCTTTTATTCACGGTTCAGAGAAGAAAGTAGAGCACAAAGAGTAGAAAACCCAGACGTGGATACGATATAAAGACTACTCAACTTCGTCATAAACGACCTTTCCGTCAAAAAATTAGAAAATGTGGTAACTTTTTTTCCTGTCGAGATCAAATGGGGAAACTCGTTCATGCATGAAATGTACACTTTCATCCACAACTTCGAAAAAATATCCAATTTTACTACAGTGCAGAATTTTTTGTTGCCCGCAGGAATAGCATAAATGAAGAACGAACCTACCCAAACTATTACATGGTTATTCATCAAAGCAAGTTTGTGCTCATTTGCAGTTGTAGCACAGACTAAGTTGGGCTTTGCTGTACTAACTTTTTTTTATCAGGAGTGAGCATGAAATCAAATTTCGTAGAACTAATTAGAAATGTGGCACATGATATCACATTTGCGTCTGACGGGTAAATTTTTTTTTCGTTTTCTGTGACCTTTTCCCTTGAGAATGAATGTCTGAAGCCAGGTCTTCTGGTGGTAACATCAGGAAATAACTTTTGTTACGTCTCTGGTGACTTAAGTTAATCTGCTTATTTTTTTTGCAGCTCCCATGAAAAAAAGAAGCAAAAAGATGTGTGCCACTTTAATCTTCTTTTTTTCACAGACTTGTGCATCATAGGTAAGGCATACTTTTGTGAGCAGTAATTCCATCTGGAAGTTCTCATGTTTGTTTTATTGGCTGCAAAAAATAGAGAAAAGTTTCCTCCAATAAAATATTGAATGAGCGGATTACAAGGTCACCACCACCACCACCACCACCGTCGGCAAAAAAAGCGCACCGCTGCTCACATAACAAACTTTCATGTAGAAAAAAAGTGGCGCATTTGACGAAAATCGTATTTGTGTAGGTAAAATTCTATTAACGTGGCGGGCGTTTATTGAAGTTGCCACTTTGTTAAAAGCAGTTTAGCTATTTTTTATGCACACCAATTTATTTATTTTCCATCCCACAAAAAAAGTAAGCATAAAGGGAGGAAAACGTTATTGAAACCTTTTTTCATTCGTGCACTCCCACAAAATTCACTCACATTTATGCACTTACTACAATCTGTCTGAAGGAAAAGAAGGAGTAAATTTTATTTATTTAAGTAAGTGTAAAATGGATCAAGCGATATAAAGCAATCATCATAAAGCTCATGCGAAATGAAAAACCATGCCATGTATACATATTTTTTCTCTCGTGGTAAAAAAAAGTACCTCTAAAGATGTTAGAGTGCACACACACACATGCTCCTACTTACTTTACGCTATAAACTATTTACTGAAATGAGCAGACGAAACCCTTTGGAAGGAAGGAAATGCGGACATTTTTAAAGCTCATTTCACTGATGGAAAAAGAAAAAAAAATTATTTTGAAGCGTCTGCCATCATCCACGAAAGAATCAGAAGAACCCGCCCGCGTTTATATATATTATTTTGATACTCTGTCTTGAGAAAAAGAAGATCAGTGTTTTTTTCCTAACATGACTTCTCCGTTGATAATCCTTTCTTCTCATTTTATGGAGCACTGGTGAATATATAAATATATATGTGTCCATGTTCTTGTTAGTATAAAGGAGTTTATACTAGTAACAGCTCCACTTTTTTGTGGAGACAGCTCCTTCAGATGAAAATACGGTGGAGAAGAAATCAGCTTTTTTTATACATTTTGTTGCCGTTGCCACGTATTAGGATAATATGTTGTTACTGGATGACGAGGAGAGAAGAGGAAGTTGTAAAAAAAAGTAAGCTATACGCCAGCTTAAAAAATATTGTACATATCAGCAAAGGAATATGCACACACTCTTTGCTCCATTGTTGATACTCGGCTGCTGGTGTTTTTTGTGCATTCCACCAAAAAAAATATTATCCGATGAAGGTATAAAAAAAGCTTGGCTGATGGGATTACACTTTGAAAACATCAAGTGTGTTTATTCATTTTTTTCTAACCAGCTTTCTCCTCACCACTCACTCCGCACATAAAAGGATAAGCAAAAAAAGCAGCAGTGATGCAGACGGATCGCATCAAGAAAAAAAAATTCACACACGTAAACCCTATTATATGATTTTTTTGTGCGTGAGCTTATAACATAGAAAAATATTATTCTACGTATGTAGGTAGTCCTCAATACACATTATGGCGCACTCTCTTCATAGTATAATCTAATAATAATATTATAATATCGAACAAGCGACTCCATTTTATTTCTCCTGAAGTGTTCCCTTACATTACGCTTTTTTATGAGGTTTTCACTTGCTCTTCTTATCCTGTTTGAACCACAAAAATATATATATTTATATTCAACCGATTATTTTTATGAAGCAGAGCAGAGAAATGTTGGTGTGTGCACAAAAATGATAATCATTGTATTCTTGTGGTGAAAATGATGCAAAAAAAAGTGTGTACGGCTATGTTGTCATCCTTTAGTAATATTTTTTTGCATACGCGACGACATCTCTATTTCTTTCCTTGTTATTGTCGCAATAAACCCTTTCCGCACTTTTTTTTCTGGAATAGACACGCGTAAGCTGTTATGTAGTATTGTGCCAGTCATTTCATTCAAAATATATGCAAAAATATAAGAATGTGAAATGACAACACTTCTTTTTATGCTTCCAACAGTACGAATTCTTTTTTTTTTGGTTCGGCTTTCTCTCCAATGATAAGAGTATTCGGAAGTCAGAGGCTCGGATATATAATATTTATCTTGCAGAAGAAGAAAAAACTGTGTCAAGACAGAAAGAAAGGTCTTGGAGCTTTCCGGAAGGAGAAAGAAAATCGCACACACACATGTCTTTCTCGTGTGTGAGAGCAAAAGACGCGAGATGGTTGAGCAAGTACTGCTGTCAATCAAGTTGAATTGGAAAAGATATAAGTGTTGTGCTCCAATATTCCTGCCGTATTTTCTGCCTTATCTTTTTTTCCTCTATGGGATAGAAAAAATATATATATGTGTGTGTGGAGCACGAAGCTGAACTGAAACTAATCGAAGTAAGTTTTTTTTTCAAGAGTAAGTAAAATCTACGATTACGCTATCGTAGTCATCTTCATTGGGGAAAATATATTCGGGAGAGAAGTGAGCGACAAAAACGATTTTACTACGCCAAGTACATTTCACTCTTTTTTTAGACAGGCCGGATTTTATTTGCGCTTAAGTGGCCCACTGCTGTGAGCCGAAAAGAAAGGAAAGGAAAGAGAGGAGGAGAGTCATGTGTGCTCCTTTTTTTCTAAGCGGATATACATACACCTACATTTTTTTAGAGATGTGGATCTATCTAGGTTCCCATGTAGATTGGATGTGTGTAGTAAAAAAAAAGTCCGTCACAAAGTTTACTCTTATTTTATTGCCCGCCATGCCACGACCACGCCACTAGAACGACCAAACAGTAAATATTGGAGAAGAGGTACAATACAGAAAATGGAGGCATAGATGTGGCTACCACTCTGGAAAGTAGTAGCAAACAATACCACTGCCGCCGTATCATATCTTGAAGCCACATGTTAAGCACCTCACCATCAAAGGAATTCTTTTGGCACGTACTACTATGCAGTGGCCACCAAGAAAGTCCAAAAAAAGATGGGTACTATCTTTTTGTGTGCTGATAAGCTCGGGAATGTATAATATAGAGATGTATTTTGTTGATGATGAACATAATTCGAGGAAAAACCGAGACAAGGCCACACCAAAAGAAAAAAAGGGAGTGAAGCCAATTGTTTATTTTGGATCCTGCTGCTCCTACGCTCTCTATTTTCCAGCTATATAGCTTTTCTACGGATGAAGGAAGTTTGAAGACGGACTGAAGAAAATAAAGGAGATAAGGTGTTCCCCACCCTGTTTACTTTTTCACTTTAGCGTAACACAACTTTTTTTAGTTTATCGTTGTTGTGTACGGGCGTGCACACGCAAAAAAGTAAATATCACACGGTATTTTTTTCACTTGATAAGGTATTTTGCCCTCTCAAATTGCTGAGAAAGATGGGAGCTAGTTTTTATGATTTCTTTTAGAGTCTTTCTGTGAAATAAGAAAGTGTAAAGATTTACCCTTTACAATTTTCAATGTTTGTCTGTTTCCGAGAAAAAAAGGGAAGTGTAAAATGTATGATAGACGGATAAGCTACTTAACTAATTTCTTTTCTGTTTAAAATGGAACATGAAACACAGAAACATATAACTTATCTTGCACCATAAAAAACTCTGTTTTTTTTTCTGGGAAGCCACTCCCCTTTTCTTTCTTTGGAGTTACGCAGAACACAATCACGTTCTTGCAAGAATGAAAAAAGGAAGTTTAAAATTAGAGTAATTGTGAGCATTATCATTTACAGACAAGACATATATTACACGAAGCAGCAAGATAAGTAAAGAAAATGGTATGTGGTTTACTGACACTGACTGCTCCAGCAAGCATGTATATTGTACCATAATGTCTTGACCAAAAAAGGCACACAAGACAAGAAATGAATGCGGGTCTGAAGAAAAAAAAGTAAAAGAAGGGAAGGATAAGAGACACCCCACTGATTTCAATGAGAAGAGTGCAATGAATTTTGTCCCAAAACGCCACACGCAAAAAAACTTTCTTCTTCACTTTTTTTTGTTGTAATATTAGTTCGGAATGTTCCTAATTTTTCGAGCTGTTTTGCATGCTGGCTCGTGAAACTCTCGTGTGGTGTGGGTGGTGGACAATGACACTGTGCCCACACTTATGTATCTGTGTGAGAATATTAGACCAAAAAGTTGTTTCTCTTTTTTTTTGAGAAAAAAAGAAGCCTTGAGACATTTTATACTTTTTACACTCGTAACTCTTCCCGTATCTTGCGTCCCTCGCCATTTAAAAAAAGTTGGGGTTTGGTGCAACGGGTGAAAGTGAAATGAATGCAGTTAATGGTTTCATATTATGAGTAGAAAAAAAACACGCGAACATAATCGTCCTCGTCGTCCGTTTATTATATTAAAGGACATTATGTGGAGCATAAGCGGTTTTCACTGGAGACTCTTCTCAAGTTTTCAGAGAGAAAGAGCATAGTTGACGACGCACACCAGGATACTCTCTTTTTTTGGTCCTCAAGGACGTATACATATTTTCTTGGAAGAAAGAAGAATGAAAATGGAAAGTGTAAAGCGAATCATATCATAACTACATTTCTGTAAACTCTGAGCTGGCGAGCAATAATTTTTTTAAATAGTCTTTTGTTGTCCCTTTTCCGCGGTGGTATTCCTAGCGGAGTATGCAAATGAGAAAAAGAAATATACCTACTCATAAGTTTACTTTTTCCTCTCCATGTGTCCCTTTATATTCTTTGTCTTATCCTCTCTCACGCTCTTAGTATCATAATGATAAGACCAAGAATGAAAATTATTAAATGTTGCAAGGGGAAATAAGAGGGTCCTCGTTCGTAGTAATGTTTCAGCGTGTGCCAAGTGTTAACACATGATATGTAGTTGTGGAAAGGAGCAGTTGTGAAAATAAGAAAATACAATGCTACTCAGAGCCCACTAATTCTCACATGAAGCACGGGTAGTTGTTGTTATTAATATTCATGGTTATGGTTGGAGGACACCACTTATGTGCATTTATTATTAGTGTACTTATATGAGCAATGTATATATGTGCAGTTGTGATAAGTAGCACTACTATTAAATTGTATTTGCTCCATTAAAATTGAAAAGGCCGAGAAAATGATCATTAGAGGGAAAAAGTGGAGCAAGCCCTTGAAGCAGACACAAACGACCGGAGAAAAAACGGACTTTCACATTTATGATCTTTATGAAGAGTATGTTCGCGCTGAAGTGGAGCATTACTATTGAATAATTTTTGGCTGTGATCCTGGTGATGACACTCTTCGTCTTGATTATCAGCGAGGTCGTGGTGGTGCAATCTTAATGTTTTTAGATAAAGAATTTGTATATTTCATTTTTTAAATCCTTTATGAATTTTACTATTTCTTTTTCTGTTTTTTAATATTGATATCTTCACGTGTCCAAAAGAGATTTGAGAATAAATGGAAGAAGCTGCAAAAAATGTTTTTGGATTTGACCCAAAAAGAGAATGTTAAAAAATCAAACTTTTCACTTTTTGCACCTGACACGCGCTCCTTCAAAAGAAACCAAATGCTTCTTGCAAATTTTAAAAGTCGCGGGTAGGTATAAAGCCTATTTTTGCATATTTCCTTTATGATTGCAAATATGGATATAGTTTATAAGTGTAAATGAAAGTGATTCTGGAACTCACCAGCAATTTCCAGGTTTGACATTTTCATCTTCTCCCTCAACTTCTTTTTTTCTACAAAAAATCATCTTGCCTTTTGATGAGGCTTTTCTTGACGTCGCGTTTGGCGCCAGAAAATGAGGTGCTTGTTGACGTTCTCGAAAAGGAATTTGGAAGGAGAAAAAAAAGAAAAGTTTTTTTACGGATCCCATTTTCTGGGAAAGAGGATCACTTACTTTCCTATAATCCTCTGGTAATACTTACTGTGCACAGGCTTGTTTCTTTCTTCTGTAATTGACAGCTGTTTGCTTTTTTTCCTGCCTCTTCATTAAATCTTTGGAGAAAACGGTTTCACTCTGTTTTTTTTTCGAGGAGCACTTCATTAATTCCAAATAGCATGGGTATAATGGCAAAGGTTTTCTTTATTGTCTAAGAGTGATGTCAGCAACAGAAATTCTTTCCGAAAAAAAAGATGTACCTCTTTTTTTCCTTTTCTGACACAATTTTTTGCTCGTGTTTCTTTCAGCGAAAGTGTAAGACAAAAGCAGAAATTTGTGCACAACTTGTCTTCCCATTCTTTTTTGAAAGGACGTTTAAGCATCTCATTTTTCCCTTTTTATTGCATTTTTTTAGGCATACGATTTTTTTGGGGGGAAAGTGCGAAGAAAGTGTATAAGTGATGCTGACAAAGACATAAGCTGGATCATATCCTTAGGTGACATGTTCCATTATACCTGAGGTAATGAGCGAGTATGTGTTTTGAGCACACATCTGTGTCTCACGAAAGTGTAAGTGGCACCAATACATTTTCGTGTCAAGTTTCTTCCGCGCTTTTATCGAGGTTGTTGTTGTTGTGCAAAACGAACCACGTCATTTTTTTTGGGAAAGACTTTACTTTTAGTTTTTGGGAGACAGGCTCGTTACCTGGTCTAGCCAGGCACAAAGTTGTCTCAACCTGACATGTTTGAAAACGGCGGAGTATTTTTTTGAGTGAATTGTGAAATGAAGAGGGAAAGGGAATGAAACATTTTCACATTTTCCTCCTTTTTTTCGGTTGTCGTTTCTTTCAAGGAAACTGAAAATAAATATAAAAAACTTTTTTTATACATATACTTTGTGGATGCATAGTAGTTACTTGCGAGTCGCCAGAAAAAAACATGCAATTTTTTTCTTTTACGTTGCAAACCTTTTATTTGCTTCATCTTCTCCATGAAAGCAAATAAAAAGTCATGGTGCTCCCAGTCTAGCCACATGTTCATCAGACTTGTGTTTTGTGTATACATATGTATGTGTTAGAGCACATTCATATTGAAAAATTAGCCACCTTCCGGGGAGAAGATGGAGGAACTACGTTATCTGGAGACAACTAGATATTCCACTGGGCATTTTTTACCACTTTTACTTCTTCCAACAAAAAAAAACACTAGTCTGCAGAACAATTTTCTCCCATCTTCATTCCACTTTTGGAGCTTGTTTTTTTGCATTTATTGCTTCACAGCAGACAAAATGTAAAAGAAGACATACATTCTTATCAGAGGAGAATGGAAGGAAAGCAGTCTGATTTTTTAAGGCTCCTCTTTTCTTTCAGAAAATATCGTAAGCTTTTCTTTCGATCTTGTTTTTTTTTCAAAAGTCCCCTGCTTCCCACTTTCTTTCATAAGTTCACCTGAAAAAAAAGAAGTGGAAGTGGAACGAAGAGTTTTGTTTATATTATTTTCCCCAGTATTTTTGTTTCTTGTTTTGGTGGTTCCCTTAAAAGACGATAGGGACTTTGTGGTAATAGCCTTTTGGGAGCAGAGAAACAAACTCCCTCTTAAAGTGACAGACGGAGAAGCATTTTTATGTTCCACGCACATCGTTGTTGTTCCCCCTTTTTTTGTTGTTATCATTTCAAGGTAAAACAGAGAATAATATCATCGTTCCCGTTGATGATGATATGACAATGGCTGGAAAGAGAAATCCTGGACAATTTTCTTCCCACACGTGTCAAAGATAAATTCGACTGTCGGACTGTGGCTTTTTCCTCTTTTTTTATAAAACCATGTTCAGTTGTCCACCAAACCAAAAACCAACCCACTCGTATATATTTATCACATTCATATCCTGATGAGAGCAAGTTTGTGTTATTTTTTTTGTTCGTGGAAACCTGAAAAAAAAGTGACTTTTTATTATTATTTTTCATCATTCCCGTCCTTGTCATCATCACAGAAGAGAAAAGGCCGGAAAAGCAGGAAATATATGGCCCCTTCTCCACCCTCCCAGGAAGCTCCTCTTTTATTATCATTAAGAAAATGTAAAAATTGTTTGATGCTAAGACGATACGCTTCGTGGACGCACTTTTCTCGGTATTTTTTCTTTTTTGTCTCGTGCTGGGTTCCCTCCTTATTTTCCTCTTCTCTCTTGGACATCATTACAGAAGAGAGAGAGAGAGACTGTGATGATGAGGATGATGGGAACGTGTTATCCATTCCGCATTTTTGTGTGCGGCGTGTGTGTAAACAGGAACAATAAAAAATACTTTTTCTTGTCTCCGTGTCCCGGTCCCTACAATTTTTACGGTCTGAGGAGTGTCCTCGTCGTCACATTTTCTTGTGTTACTCGCGTCCTCGAAAATAAAAAAATATTCTTTCTGCTCTTCTGCACTTTATTTATGTCCATAAATGTCTGGCTCTGCTGGCACGTATTTTAATGTTTTCTTTTTTTCAATTGCTGCACGCATGCATGCTTGAAGAAGTTTTGTCCTGGTGACTGCATGTGTCCATATATGTAAAAAAAAAGAACAGAGAAGTGACCGGTTGGAAGGATTACTGGAAAGTATACAATTTTATTTTCTGAGAAAAAAAAGAAAGGATGAAAACAAGCAATATATTTTTTTCTAGTGTGCTCACTCGTGTTAAATAGCCTTTTTACACGAGCATCACATCACATTAGTGTGTTTTTTTTGGAAGAGCCACGTAGGCCAGAAACGTGTTATATGTTCCACACAACAATAACAACAAAAATATAAGATGCGTCTGTTTCACAATTTCACTTTGTTATATTTTGTGTTGCATTGTGTACGTCCCTCATCTTAAAAAAAACGTGTGAGTGTTGTGTGGAAGGTATAATGTCGCCTTTAAAAATTGGACTGGTGGGACCCGAACATGACAGCACCAATTTTTATTCCTTTTTTTCTCCCTCCTCCACCATTTTATTTCTTGCCACATGAAACGTGCAAGCTGCATATCTAAAGAGCACACAAGCGAGAAAAAAGGAAAGAAGACAAGAAAGATTGTTTGTGAGTGAGCAGCCATTGACAAAACAGCAGTGAACTTTTCCGTCTCGCTCCATTTTTCCTCTTATCCAAGATGGTAACGTGCAGAGAAAAAATAAAACCTTTTTTTTTCGTGAAATCAAGTCAACGAAAAAAATAGTGTCTGACTTCTTTGTTTGGTTTGAGAATAGGGACTTGGTACAGTGTTGCGTTGTTGCAATGTTACCGCATCAGCGCAGACACAAAGCACACACACACACAACAAAACACACACGTGCACACGGCAGAAATTCCTCATGCAATCAAATTTACGCCACATTATATACATTTTTTATCCCTTTTTTTCTATTGTCTGTGAGTTTTTTTTCTTAATAGTGTAGACATTAACCGTTTCTTCCGTTTTTTCACGGACACAAGAAAGAAAGTGTCCAGGGTAAAAAAAAATCTCGTTTGTGCTAAGTCAAGCCAAAGAAAAAAAAATACATAGAGAGAAACAAACGCACACACGCAATTCCTTTCCGAGTCGTCCTTCATTCCAATCAGACTGGAGACTAGAAGAAAAAAATACATGAAACATTTCATTCACGACCATGCTACGTTTTTTCTCTCTCTTTTGCTTTCACTAAATATTGTTTCCCTTCCTCTCTGAGAAGGGAAACCAGGAGAACATAAATATATTGCAGAAAATACAAAAAAAACTTAGATTGCTATTGTTAAGATTTTTTTCTCTAGTTTTCTGGTTGTGGCATGCCACGAGCCCATTCCCCACGTCACACATGTATGCAGCCTGAGTATCCTTGTGAGTCGTGAGAATGGGCAAAAAAGTAAATCTGAAATGACTATAAAAAAGAGTTGAACTGGAAATATATTTGTGTGTGTGTGTTATTTTTGTATCTGTTTTTTTCTTCTTCCTCTTCTCTCTCAATTTTTTTCTCATTTTCGGTTAGAAGTCAGTCAATGAACTTTTATGTAAGTAGGAAGTTACATGCTTTCTCCATCCTTTTTTTAAGCTTCCGCTCCAACTTGGAAAGTTCTCATCATTATCATTATGTGTACTTACCACCACTACATATTTTTTTTGTTGCTCGGCTCTGCATTTTTATAGAATTGCTACAAAAAATTACATATGAAGTGGTTGTGTTTATTATATACTACATTTTAGTACATAAGAATCCCATTGTAATCTTATTATTACGCACAATCTGGTGCGTACTATTTTTTATGGAGGTGAACTATGAATTCTCTGCCTCTTCAGAGAAATAAAGAAGGAAAAAAAAACTTTTTCCTGTTTTTTCTTGCTTCTTACATGCCTTTCTTACATTCTTTTTTTTGTATAGTTGCCGGTATTTTTTGGAGCACAAGAAATAAATGGAAATAACTTTCCAGCTTAAGTTGTTCTTGTCCGAAAGTGCGGGTCGGTCCTTGTACCGTGCGCCACGTGAGCATTGTAATACTTTTTTTGTTGGTGAACAGGAAAGTAAGAAAAAATAGGAAGTTACATGACAAGAGTCAAGCGAGAAAGACATAAAAATATCAAGATACACTTGCCCGTGTGTGCGAAATGAATGAGTTATTTTCGTAGCTGAGTGGAAAACAAGGAAGTGAAGAGAAAAAAAGGAGAAAACTTTATTTCGCAATTGTAAAGGGAAATAATAGCCCGAGCAAAAAAATATATTATGTAATATTTTTAATGCCATTAATTTAACTGGGTAAGCAGGAGCTCTGTAATAAAAGAAAGTAAATTATTAGAACAAGAAAAAGTACAAAACGAAAAGTGTCAGTTTGGCGCACGCTTTTCTTGTCCCTCGTTAATGTAATAGTTAAAAATAAGAAATGTGGAGAGTGTCTGAAAGTCCGCCTTCTCCTGATATATATTTTTTCCTTTGTAGAGTAACAGAGTCGTTTTTATGTGCGCACATAAATTACAGGGCATCCATTTGAAAAAAGGAAAAAGTCAAAGTGGACGAATACTTTTTTTGTGCTCACAATTAACCAAAAAAATAATATGCTAGGTTGCTTTTTTATTACAAAGTCCAACTTGAAATGAAGACGTTTCTTTTTATGTTTTTCAAGTGAAAGGCATAGACCTCTCCATATTTATGGCGGAGACGTGCACACGCAACAAGATGATCAATGAAGTACCAGCAGAATTGTGTAGAGGAGCGGAAAAGAAAGAGCAAAAAAAAAAGTGAGAAGGAGAGTCTATATTATTATGCACACTCGGATACAACATCAACTTTTTTATTTGCCTTCGTTCACTTCTTCCTGCCACTCTTGTTTTCTGAATGGCTTAATTAAGCCGGGCTCCTGATTACATACATACACATCCAACTAGCGCACACAACAATCACCATTGTTTTTCCTCCTGCCACTACTGGCATCATTCAACATTTTCCGCACACCCAACACAAGAAGCAGTGATTCATCACGATTTTTTCGGGCTGTCTCTTCCGTTCCTCGTCTCCATAAAATATTGTGTAGACTGAACCATTTCATTTCCCAATAGGACGACACAGACCACTCAATCTTGCTAAATATAGTGCACCAAAAAATAAACAGGAAAGTTTTTCTCTTTTCTTTTGGCGTGCTGTGATCTGCTCCTGTTTTCGTTTTTTTGGCTTTTGATTAAAAAAACAAAAGTTGTCAGTTGAGCTCCAGTCACCTACTTTCACTTTGTGCCTCTTCCCCATAATTTTTAGGCGGATCTCTCAAGGCTCGTCCTATT
Source organism: Troglopedetes dispersus (assembly GCA_027744215.1). NCBI lineage: Eukaryota > Metazoa > Arthropoda > Collembola > Entomobryomorpha > Paronellidae > Troglopedetes > Troglopedetes dispersus. The sequence goes on along the minus strand of JAHZNF010004150.1, from coordinate 2,802 downwards.
TTTTTCAAAGAAGGAAACAAATCGGCTGCATTTTCCTGTCTCGATTGAGAGAAAAGGCGGATGGAATGTGTCAGCTTTTGTCATGTGTGTGTGGTGTGCGGGTGAATGAGAGGAGGATGAAGGGGAAAAAATTGGGACAGACTTGCAATATACTTTTCTTCTGCAACGAGTGACGTGATTCATGTCTTGTTTCCAAAAAAATATAAAGGATTCCAATGCTATCCTTTTTTGGTGTGCATGTGTGCACAAATGTAAAGAGAGAGAGAGAGAAAGTGAGACAGTCAAAGTTATTTAGCAGCTCCATCTCAACAAAATTCCATTCTCTTCCTGGTTAACAAGCGTAATGACGCTGTTGATGAGTTTCCTTCCTATTTTCCCCACTTTTTTTTCTCTCGCTTTCTTTCATGGAGACAACAACGAGCTGAGTAGTACGGTAACATGCGTCACTTTTCCATTAGATATGTCTACTTTTACTTTTTCACTTTTTTGGACTGCTCCGAGTCTACTTTCTCTTCAAACGTAAATGAAAAGGGCTTAAAAAATCTTTCAACTTTTTTTAAAAGCTGTGTACATATTCTTATATGGATGCGAATAAAAACATTATACAGCACAGAAGCGGCACATTATACTTTCTTGGAAGAGATTTTTTGCCCCTTTTTCATCTTCGCAGACTTTCTTATGTAAATGCAGACTTTGAAGGAGAAGCTCTGGCGGCACTCGTCCCCACAAAACTTTATTTTGCTCAAATCTCAAGAAAAAAAAGTAGAGGAGCAGCAGAATGTTTTTACTTTGTCTTATTTTTCTTCCTTTTCCTTGTGTATTTAAGCTTATGTTGTAAGTGTGTGTGTGCAGATGAGAATTGTGGATGACGATATGGAGAAGCCATTTTTGAAGTATTGTTTGTATTTTTGAGGCAAAAGGAAAATCCTATCAAGTCAGCTCTATTATGTCTATATCTCATTTCAATGTTCTCCACAGGAAATCTCCCTTTTGTTTCTTTCGTCTTTACTTACTCCTCCGCAGATAGGAGGAATTGGTATCGTGTGCACACACAATAAAACACGAATTTAAAAAAACGCGAGAGAGCCGGAGTGTTTACAACCAGGAAAAAAACAAAAGAGCTTTAAAACAAACTTTTTCCCTGTATTTTCCTTCTCATCATCATCATCATTGTCGATTCAATGGAAAGCGAAAAGTGAACGTGATATCCCGAAAGAAAAAAACTAGCTAAAGTGCATTCTGCGTGTACATGAATATTTTTTTTTGGAGAAAAGATAAACTTGAGCTTAAAGCTTATCCCACGCCATCCTCGGCTGATATTTTTTGGGAGAGTTCTATGTGGACACAGGAAAAAAAGAATTTTTCTTGTGTGTGTATATATGTATATCTTTTTTCCTGTGATAAAATCAAGCCGGAGTTTTGAAGAAGTTGAGAAAAGTTTATTTTTAAATGGAGAAAGCCGGATTGTGGAGAATGCACCCGGTTTCGTAGTCAGTCGCTCGTATAAAACTTGTTTTTTACTTTGGTTTATGGTTTTTAGGCACCATGCACCCTCTCTCTCGCTCTCTCTTGGTTATCATAGTTGTGTGTCCATTTGAAGAGAGAGGCATGAAAAGCAGGAAGTGTTTTTTGCACAACATGAACAGGAAGCTTGTGTTGGCTCATGGCTCTCGTGTCCACTTTAAGATAACCAACAATGTGTGTATACACCAGAATCATGAAGTTTTCTCCTTTTCTTTAAATCTCCAGAAAACTTCTGTATACACATTGGATCATGAATATTCTGCTCAACGAATTTTTTTGGAGCATTCTAACTTCCTTCTTCGTTTGGTGAGCTCTTAAATGGGAATCCCGCTTTTAGCCGCGCTTCCTTCTCGTCAGTGATCACGTAGGCATGAGTGGAATGCAACATCCTTTATTTTAACTTCAATTTTTAGAAGCAACAAAAAATACTTGAAAGTCAGTCTGAGTTTAATACAGTGAGCTCAAAATTGAGAAAATGTTAATGACCATGAACTCATCAGTTACTACTCAGACATCATGCATGATTCAAGGGAAAACACTCACAAAATTATGATAATGAACCTTCAAGTCCCGTTTTGCTCAGCTTTCCGCTTAGTATTTTAACAATCTAGAAATAATTATCGCAAAAAAGAGCAAGTTGCCTTGGATCAGCAAGACCCCTTCGAGAGATCCATCCAGAATGGCGCTTTTACTTTTTATCCTGGTCAGATAACACGAAAAGCAAAATTGCTCTCCTCGTTTCATTCCTAAAAACATTTGTTCATTACTCGAATCAGAGTCAATGTTCCATAATTATTCGGATTTTTGTGCTCAACAAAACTTTTTTTTTATTTTTAGTGTTACAACTTCGTTTGTTTGTTTCGGGTGAACTAATTATTGAACCAAGTGAGATACCCAATTCCGCATAGACTCTTTTCGGGAAAAGAAGCGAAGAGGAAAAAAATTGAATGTTATGGGACTCGTGTGTTCAACTGAGTGGTCATTACTGATTACAACATTCCCAAGTTGCTTTGCGCCAATTTCTAAAAAAAATACTTAAGGAAGAGTGGTGCAGTAGGTTACTCACATCTTTTTTTTCCTTCTTTCTGAGTTTTCGGAACTTGTCGAAAGTGTCTGAAGAAGAGAGATATCCCAGAGGAGGAAGTACAATTGTTTCTCTTTCCCGTTTCTTCCCTACTCTCGTCCGTTCCATTTCGGACGCACCAGAAAGAAAAGCAACAGCAAGGAAAATAAACTCAGAAGTTGGCCTTCTTTAAATCGATTGACTAGTAGTGCATC
>JAHZNF010004149.1:0-11328 GCA_027744215.1 Troglopedetes dispersus | reverse complement strand
ATGTCTCTTCTAATCTGCAGGATACGGTTTGAGGGACATTCCGTAGTGTATAGTTTGTCTCCTCCTTACAAAATAATATAAGCCCTTCCTAACACTCGTCGAGAAAATCTTGCTGCCTTATCAAACGCTGAACCATTCGCCCGAAGATCATTTGCTTTAGGGCAAATTTTGACTTTGGATAGTTATATTAATTTTGTAAGTTGTAGTTTGAAAGTCACACAAGGAAATTTCTTTGCATCAAGTGTGCTAGCTTAAACCATAGATTTTGAGCTCCTAAATGTATTTACGTGATCCTCTCATATAAAACCAAATTAATATTTCAAGGCTGCAACTTGTTCAAGTCAAATGAAGTAAGTTGAAACAGTGATTTTTTAAAAGTATTGCAGAACATATGCAGTGAGGTAATGCATATACTATAGTCATACACTTTATTTTAACAAAAAATTAAATACAAAAGAAGCTAATTCACACACAGGTTTGAGAATCGCATGCATTGTAACACCTTTCTAAAAATGATGATCATTTGTAATGAGACGACGAATCTCTCCGTAACATGTATAAAAAGACCAAGGAAGTAAAATCTTATATCTGTATCCTGAATTTCTCAAAAGAACGTTGGAAGCATTTATCAAAATTAGCTTCGGTGTTAGAGGAAGTGGGAGGCAAGATTAAATTAAGGACTGACGTTAGTTTCATTCCTTCGCACTAATACCTTATCCACTGAATGAACATAGTAATCTAAGAAAATGGAATGATTTTTCGTTTAAAATTTCATAACAGGACATTGCATGACTTAGACATGATGTTTCAGTCGTTTCTACTTAATTAAGGTAAACCTACAAAATGGACATTAAAATAAAGTACCAAATGTAATCCTATAAAATGCTGTTCCAAATCATGTTGCACATTGCACATAGTAGTTATAGGGAGAATCGAAGTAGTAGTAGTAAATAGCAATCGGATGAGATACTGCATGTAATGTATACTACTCATGATCACATTATAAAGAAGTGGATTATAGCACAAAAAGTGAGTTTTAAATCGCAAAATGTTTTTGTGAGTTAAACTAATGTCAGATCGTCATTTTGGTGTGCAAGTCTCGACTAAATTATTGCTTAACAAAACAAAAACATAAATTAAAGCTGTAAAGGTAGTTAGTATATAGTTCTGTTTGGTAAATAAATTGCAAATATTATGTAAATATACGTTACGTAAAATTCTTATCTACGTACTAGTTTAATTTAAAATGCTCTACTGTAAAATGTAATCAGTCTAAAATTAACCCCAAAAATAACCCGTTTCTGAATTTTAAAACATTTAAAGACATGTTTTAATATAATTAATTATTCATGACTCGCAGACTTTTTGTCGTGAGTGTTCAACCATGCAGCTTACTTACACACTCTACATATGTGTATATATATACCTCTACGCACATGAAATGCACTAAATTAGTGAGTGAGGTGTTAATCAGTCATTACAAAATGAAAAACATTAAATAATTTAAAGCTTAATACAAACGAGAATATAATGTTGTTTACTAAGAGTTGCACAGTTTCGTTTTTTTTTCTCAAGTTTAAGCCAAGCTAAGGTTCCAATTCTGGCATGAATTCAACCTAACTTAATTAATTGCAGATAGTTTAAACTAAATCCATTAAAACATCCTCACTATAACTGACGAGAATCCTTCACAAAATCTCCTGAACATATTATCAGTCAGTAACACTAATTAAATGTTAAACAAGAAAAAAAGCATATATATATGTTCAAGGGATATTTCAGTCGTTAACTTCCAACATTTTCTATGCACACGTGATTACAAGGAGTCAATTCATCAGATCCCGCACGGAGCATTTACCACACTACAGCTTCTGGGTTATGATCTGCCTGCACCATTCAAGATATCAGTTAGTAATGTTATCAGTTTACTGTTAGTAGTAATTTTGGTTTTTACCTACATTTATTACACACGACTCACGCTGAACTTGTTACTGTCCGTAAATGCATAGTAATAGTTATGTACCTTATAAAAGTCTTGTATGCTTAACAATCCAAATTTATTTCGGGTCACCCCTGAAACTAATGAAATAATAGTTGTAATCTACATCGTACTAGCGGGCAGCTCATTACACCCACATGTCAGCTTGGCCATACTGGTTGAAGCAAGGGTTCTTAAGGTCACCTTAACATGACTACAACTGGAATTGCTGAGCTAAAATGATTAGGACTCTACCAGATTTGGCCTATACTTATGTAGTGAAGAGGCGATCCGACTCATTTGGTGAAGTGGAGCAAAGCAAAGTCTTGGAATTACATCAGGACACCCTGCTTGACGGAAAGAAATATTGTTTACCACTCAGTGACGCGAATCATAATGCAGGCGGGTATCACCGTGTCTACAATTTTAACTAAAGATGCTGCTTAGAACGACTTGCAATACTAAGTGGAATCTTAATCAACTTTTCCAGGAGCAAGCAGGATGTATCGTATGTACCTACACTTTACCTTTATTTTCTTAGTACTAAATTTTCTATAAGTGATTAGAATTAGCCAGTCTACTAAAAACGAGGTTTAATTATGATTAATAATTATTTTTGGTTTGCAACCTCTACCATAACTTTGTATAGAATAGTCTACTTTACTTAGATGTCTACCAACCCCTCCTACATATTTTTACCACCACAGATATTTGTTCTACGAATTGTTAGTACACTTAAAATGTTTACAAGAGACCTACCAAGGAATACAAAACCAAACCAGTGCATTATAAGTAGAAAATCTTATAACTGAAACCATTATATGAACGGGTGAACGAATTGATGTTAAATTACAAGCATATAGCAATTTGTTAAATTATTATTAACGGAAGACCCACTATACTCCAGAGATGTAGCATTAAATATACGTACCGAAAAAATAAGCTTGCTCATCGATTTAAAACTCAACAGCTTCCTTTGGCCTGATTTTCAGAGCTTTGATTAGCACAGCTGCCGTTTCCGCAACTCGCACAGTAACTAATTACGTAATGGCAAACTGAACAATTTTCCTGATACAAAATCCTATAAACTTCTGCAATCGTTACAATTGCAGCTTTTGGAAACCAGCCTGGACCAGTGCAAAGATTATTAATTAGTATTTCGAATAATTTAGATCTAACTGGAATCTCGGCTAAGATAGCAGAACTGCACTACTTTCTTACGCACTAACCAACGAAATATTATGAACCCCTTACCTATTCATGATGTATGCAACAATCTTTGTATTATCTCAAAATTGTAAACGTAACCTATTCTCATCATGGGTTGTTGCGCGATCGTTAAATTCTGTATTTTTTTTATCAGTAATCAATACCACCATATCAAGGTTTTGAATCTCTTGAAAAATTAACATTTAATCATAGAATGCATCCGAATGCTTTTTATGTAATTTCTAACTTCTCGGTTCTTGATCGCACCTTTTTTAAGTTTTAATTTTCCTGATGGCCAGCGGCTTACTTATACTTGGAATGAAGTCTTTCATGAGATTTCGCACTCTGTTGTCCTTTGATTCTAAACGTTTTGTCGCAGTATGTGCATGCATAATTTTTCTCGCCTAAAAATAAAAAAAATAGATTTACAAATTTCGTTTCCAAGTTCAGACTTTTAAAAATCAAAACATGTGTATAGGTGTAACCTGTATGCAAGGATTCATGCCGAGATAAGTGGGACTTTTGGCAGAAACGTTTTTCACAGTAGTTGCATTTGTACGGACCGTCCTGTGTGTGTTTGCTGTTCCGATGGTATCGAAGACCTGGAAAGATCCAATAAATAGAGTTGAAAAGCTTGAGAGCGGAAAAGGAAATGTTGGCGCAGGAGCTAGCAACACTTATCGTCGACCTAATCTAGATAATTCTAATAGTTAACATCAATTGTTAATATTGTAAGCGAATTATTGTTATTGTCGAGGAGAATAAATGTGGCAGTCAGCGTTATGCAATTTCAGTGGCGCAGATAGCATTCATTTAATGTACTGAACTCTTACCGGGATAGGATCGAAACACTTTGGTACAGCTTTGACATTCATATATCTTCCCTGATTTGTTTGTGTTCCTCCTCCTTGTCGGGGGCGCCGCAGTTGTGTTTACATTATTGGAATCACTGCTTGGAAAAATAGTGGCAATGAATCTACCTCCGAATTAGAGTACTTTATGACTGGTGAAGAACTTTAATTTGGGTCATTAATTTGTCTGATCTTACCTGCTTGGATCACTTCCTTCGCTCGAGGAATCATCATTTTCATCGTTATTCCCGGTCTGATTCCTTTGACCAACTTTGTGAAATCATAATGAAATTCAGCGTTTAAAGTTGCATTCTTGTTTTGGATTAATTAATTCACGACAAATCAAATATCAAAAGGTAGTAGACAGATACCTGAGTTTGAGCCACTCCATTGCCTACAACGATTATGAAGGAATAGAAATTGCTTAGAATTTTGTCTGTAAAATTACCTCGTTATTTAAAAAAAGTAATATGTTAAAAATTTACCAGCTTCCTTGATGCCAGCTGTAATCCATCACTTGATTATTTTGGACATTACTGCTGCTACTGCTAGAACTGCTGGGTGGTGGAAAGCCAGGAAATGCGTTGCCTCCAGTGGTCACTGTATTGTCCAGTACTCCTTTCCCCTTGTTGTGAACCCTCATGTGGGAAATGAGAGAGTAGCCACTGAAGAACGACTCCGAGCAGTACTGACACTGATGCATAGTTGCAAAGATATCATGATTGCTGTTCTGTTGTTGCGGTTCACTCTTGACTGTGACTCCCTGCTTTTTAGCGGCCATAACAGTGAAGGAACACCGAAGTCAGTCACCAACCAAGCACCCGTCAGTTGAATAATTAGTTTTTTGATTGATTGATTGGATAGTTTTACTTGATAAAACTCAAAATTTTTGTAGTAAACGTTTTCCAGTTATTAACAAACTAAGTGAAATCAAACAAAAGTGACTGCAACTACTTTCTTTTTTGCTAAATCTGATATACAACAAAACGAAACAAACAATAAAAAAAACTCTGTTAAGGAATCATGAAAAACTCAAAGATGCTAAAATTTTACTATTAGTAAAGTTTAATAAAGTACAATTATTCTTAGAGATTAAAATATCTACCGGTTGCTGCATCTTTCCTCCTCTGAGAGTGATGAGTAGTAAGGTTTCAGCCGAATTAGACTTGACTAAGTATTCCGTAAACCTGCACCTTCACACAAAGGATTATATTAACCGTGTCCCTGATGAACAACCCAAATGAAACTGGAACTGCCGGATGGCTGGAAGATTTTTTGAACAACAGGAAGGTGCAGATTAGTATAGTCGGATGTCCAAACTCAGAACATGTCCAACAATCATTTCGAGATGAGAAATCGTGACTGACGACAATTGTGATTTGGGACGAATTTCTGAAACCACAGTCTCTAACGAGTTAAAGCTGACATGAAAGTGTCACTGCAAAGAAAAAATAATAATAAAATAAACCTCAAATAACCATTACGATCCAAAAGTGCAAACTTTGTTACACACAGTCATTAATTGGAAACTGTAGGGAAGGACCGGCTTCCAAGATATAAGCCCAATTTTAGGTAAGCAGCGAGTTTGTAGTTGCGAGCCATGCCCAAGAATATTATGTATTATGATATCAAATTTCCCTAATTAACTGGTTTATCTGAACAGTCACATACCAGATTCGGATTAATTTAGCATTATTAAGACATTTTAACATTTCAGTTATTAAAGGTGCATGCGAATAACCAAGTATTTATGCGGGACAATACTAATTTGGTAGAATGCACGCATGATACCTGACTGTGAAAAATACTGACCGGTGGAATGTTGTCATCCTTGAGAATTTAAACTAACAATTGCAATTAACTTTTCCCAACAAGCAGGGATGGACTTGAGAATTTCAGACTGCAGGCTACCTCATGATGGTCAGTGATCTAATATTATCATAAGTTCAATAGTACGAATGTTAATGCAATGGACTTTCAGAAAGTTTCATACGAACCTTCTTACAATTGGATTGGTTGCACAGATGGAGAAAAGTGATAGTGATAACAACAACCTTACAACAAAAGTTGAATGTAAAATTGTGAGTGTGCTTTCCTTACTACATATAATTTGACGCAGCATAAGGTTACATATTATTAGCAGATTGTGTGCGGTAAAAAAAGACACACACAACTCTGACATGACGGCAACAACACCAATCATTCACATTTTTATACATACATGTACAATAATAATATGTTCCTACCAGGCTGTAAGAAGATGATCTGATGGACGGACAAGAGGGAATCGCATATAACATGCACACGATTTTCATGTAAATATACAAGTTGTTTGTCTTTGTAAAGCATGAATACCTATTCGACTTCTTGACAGTTTCCACGCAGGACTTTGGAGGTCCGTTATTTAACATGCTTGCATCCCTGTAAAATAATAGCTGTTATAAATGCGCTGGCGCGCTTACCAACTTTGTGGATGCCAGTTTCAGGTTATGCCAGGTTTAGGCCATGTAAAATGGCGTCTAGCTAAACTAATTTAATTACGATTGCATGACCTGCGAGCGGATTGAAGTGAGCTGCCCACTCAATTGTTGTTATCATTATTACACTTTGTTCAAATTACTCTAACTCTCGTCTCAATTCAAAAGTAATACATATTCGAGATGTCGACTTAGCAAAGTTCCAAACTGTATCTCAGCCTAACAAACGTTAGCTAATGTTTTCTCCCACATAGAATATTTTTGTAAGTAAAGATCGGCTAGTGAACTGGAGTTTCACTTACCTTGTCGTCGATGGGGGCCGATGATCCTAATGCATTTATGCTTACTTCATGATATGTCTTCTTCAGGAATCACTCATTTAAATCGAGCTACTGTCAAATTTTCACTTCACATTGTTACACCAAACACCACCGAAACGTCAGTCAATCATGCCATGAACCATTACTTAAGTACCTAAATCACACCTTTTCATTCACTTTTCAGTCAGTCGGTGGTAGTACTGGTTTTACAACAACAGATATTCTTTCAATGTGCCTCATGGAATACTTTTTAAATTTTAACACACCGATCCACATGTCGCAGCAGTGATGATGAACATACGAGGAATTTCTACCATTATTCGTCTAGTCTTATTATGACTCCTGCGTTTTTATTATGGGAAGTACAACGACTGGGTGGGCTGCTTAAGTAAAGTGTGCTAACACTTGGCTAGAGTTTATGTTACGCGTATGGATCTCTGTTTTACATGTGCATGTAGAAGCCACAAGACTCTCCACCTTTTGCATTTAAATTTCAGTTAACTGCAGCTAACAATTTCGTTACAAATTCCTCCGTTTTCTCATTATATTACCTGTGTATTTGATTTATTTATTGACTGGGAGCACAGGAACCCCTGGCAGTGAAGAAGCCAAAATACCTTAAATTCGATTGTTTCTCTAAATCCTCTGCTCTTCCTCACACAACTCACGAAGAAAGAGAAGAAATACTGAATTGAACGAGAGTGCGAGAGAGGAGGAGATGCAAGGAGGAAAAATGAAGAAGACGCAAGAGAATAGGAAAAAGGAGGCGGAGGATGATCACCAGCACTACTATTATTACTATTGTAGAAGAAAAATAGAGTAACTTTCATAGGAAGAGAGTAGGGTACAATAAGTTTGAGCATAAGCAATGTTGGTTCTAGTACAGAATAGTAGTACTACGTTCATATTTTCTCTCTCTCTCTCTCTCTCTCTTCCCGTTGACTTTGTACCACATCGCTCACAACCAGACAACTTTCTTGGTTTTTTAGGATCACACACACACACACACACGTTCAAGTTCATATTGTATTAGGTACGGCACAAAAAGAAATAATAAAAGTGTGACTTGTACAAGCTGGGTTCGACTGGGTTTGTTTGTTTCAATGTGTAAAATATGTGCCTACATATTATACAAAAGCCAGAGCATTATCACTGTTTTGTGTGGGCGCTTCCTACCATTGTAATGTACACATTCTTACTTACCCACCTGCAATTGCATTCATCATTAGATCAGAGAACTACAGAGGTGTTTCATTTCCCTTTACAAACTTACATGCTTCGCACAGAATAGAATTCCTGAGTCAATATGCCTGGAACTTGTCGTGCCTACATATTTTTAATATGAGCATTCATTCATTCTTACATTACGGAAGGAGAGATATGTACATGTATGTATGCATTTAAAAATTCTCCAGAAATGTCTACGCGTTACTTTTGTCCACTTTTCTTTCGACATACAATGTCTGGCTGGGGTGAAATCATCCTTGCATAGTAGTATTATAGCAGTATTCACAATAACGACCAGTCCATTCTATTTCTAACTCACTACAGACTTTTTTTGTCGTGATTTGATACAAGTCGAGTCTCGTGATACTACTACTTGTGAAGGAAAAATGAAAGACGAAGATAAGCCACTACAGGACGTTATTATAATGATTTACAAAATGTGCTAACAAAATTTTAAAAATTGAGAGGCTTACCTACTCAAGGTCATATATATTTCTTTAATTTTTTAGTTTGCTTTGTACTTGTTTATTTTCAAAAAAAAATATGGGAACTTGCAGGGGATCAGTCTTACGCGTAAAATCTTTCAACATTATTCATTTTCTCTTCCCTTGATTCGTGACGTTTTCCTATTGTGTGGCAGTGCGGTTGTTGTATTTGGAGAAAAATACAACAACCGCGGCGGCTCGTCACAATTTGCTGCAAGTTGTATTAAAGATTTCAAGATGTTTATTTTAGCTAAAGGTGAATGTATCCAACCCACGTAGTTTGTTCAGAGATACAATTATAGGATAATGCAGGCATGTTGTGAAATACTTATAAATAATAATATGTTGATTTTACCAATATACATATAGGTTTTGAAAACATTCTCTTGGGATGCATTTTTCCCATCTCATTTTACGTACTTGAATGTATGCTTATATGAAGCATGTATTCTAGTTCACAATATGTGATATCAATGAAAAAATGTAATACGTTGTTGCTTGGAAGTTGGTCGGGGAAAATTCTGGTTTCATTCATCCCATCCCACTACACACGAGCGAAACAAACTAGTAACATGCTTTTATACATTGTATATTTATTAAAAAGTCTGTCCGAAGTCTGGAAGGATGTAATGTGCTATAAGTAGCTAATATACTTTTATCAACAAATACAACCAACCTACTACCATCCACAACGCATTTTCAAGTATTTCTTTCGACTACGCAGGCAGATAATATACGCAAAGATGTTCCGACTCTACGAACTAAAGAAGTAGGAGAGCGCAAAGGAAAGGAGTGGATGGGAGAAAAGTGAACATTTTATGGAAAGCATTTCTGCTGACTAGCATCCATTTGGTTTTGCCAGGCAGTGCACAAGCACATATTTTCCTGTGATGGTAATGTGATCTACATCTTTATGCCTGAGCTTACACAGAAGTACATACAATGTGTGTGACGATAATAGTGATGACGATGATCTGTATCTCGATGAAGAAAAATGAGCAAGAAACGTGCAGTCATACAAGAAATGTGTAGACCTCGTTACATTTTCATTCGTAACTTTCGCACTCTCTCCGTTCGTTCATCCTGTTCTCCTCCGGTCGAAGTTCCATGAAGTTCGTGAGATTCGTGAAGGCCAACCATTCGCCGATCTGCCCGTGTGTACCCTCAACTACGAAAAGAAAGTAAACTGTGTACATACCTAATCTAGGTATATCACTTTCGTTTTGCTTCAGCTTTTTTTAGCTGGTCTGCGTAATAGGGAGAAGTCGAGGAGGGGGAACACCAAACGCTTTACACAACTTCAGACTTTCCTAGAGGGTAGGATGGGCATGAGGATGTACAATCATGTATGTACTTCATACATGCTGGTACTTGCTACGAGCAAGACACCCGATTTTACTTTTTTGTGTTTCGGTTTCCTCAGTGATTTCTCCATCACAATTTTTTGTAGGCCACTGGTACTTGAGGAGGGTCATATCACATGACACTTCGCCCTACAGTACCATTTTCATCCACGAGTAATGGAGTAGCATATTATAGGAGCTTTATGCAATCGTTGGGCATTTTTTTTTTGTTTTGAGATGGAACTTCCCACTAGGTCGATCGAATATTTGTTTCGTTTTTGTACCTTTCTTCCCTAATATGTAGGTATAGTGTAGAACAAGAGATGCGAATGTTGTTTAAATGTTTTCGTTTAGAGAAATATTCTACTCGTGCCATTGGAAATGATAAATTCATGCATATGAAAATCCATTCTTTTAACGGTGGAGGTCCTGACACGAAAAATGAATCTGTTTGTTCTTGAGTTCAACGGCATCTCACAAACTCATTTCATATTAATTGCATGTCTACTAAGTGACAGTAGTAAAAACTACAGAGTCTTTACAGCCATGAGTAAACATTATAACTTGAATTATGAAAATTCGTTCACAACAGTGATATTGATTGCTCAGCAGGATTTTCCCCTTTTAAACAATTCTACACTAATCAATGACTAAAATATGAATGAAGACATTTGCACAAGAAGCTACATTTTAAAATTTGATACTGCGAAGCAGGTGTGATTGCATCTAATACTACAGTGCATGGGAATAATGAATGACGATGTGTAGCTAGTTACGAACACGAACTTGTTTCATTCAACCTTTATGGATGTAGTATTATGGAGTAAAAACAGCAATGATACCTTCACACACTGAACTTTGCTTTACCATGTCCCGTGTTGTCATCATGAGATCTTGAGAGCCAGCTTTCTGTTGATGTAATACCTGACACCTGATGTGCAAATGTGTACATAAACTGGAGAATGCGGAAGATATGTGTATTAATGGCTATGAGGCGAGAAAGTTTCTTTTTAAAACTGCCCCAAATCTCCATGTGGGAAATTTTATGTCAAGAGAATCTACGATTCAACCCCTCTTACTGAGACGTATTCCCTTTGTTGAGAAACTATCTAACGTTGTGTGGCGATTAAGTTGATGTGAAGTATGTTTGCGCCGTTTCCTTTTGACAAGCATATGAGTTTCAGATGAAAATTACTGAATACTCTTGACTGGTTTATAAAAGTTTCTAGAATAAAAGTTCGTACTTTTATAATACCTGTCAATTGTTATGAATGAGTCATCAGCATAATCCGATAATGCTAATTTAATTTGTTTTCCATCTTCCGAAATGAATACGTTTAAATGGGAACAAAAGCTAGCACACTCCCATATGTTGTCATATTTGTCATTAGGATTATAGACCATTTGTCACTTTCACCACAGTATACTGCAACGACTT
>JAHZNF010004148.1:0-12991 GCA_027744215.1 Troglopedetes dispersus | reverse complement strand
ATGCTCAAAGGAGCATCGTCCTCCAGTGGAGTCTATATAGTGTTTTCTTGCTTACTTTTATAAATACCATGTAAAAGCCGTGCAACCATAAAGAAATTATAGGAGTGACAGAATGTTTTGATGATGATTATAATGCACACATCATTCCCATTTTTGCTGTGAATAAAGGAAAGCAGAGAGGAAGAAAGCTCTAGTAATAGACGAAAAGTAGTAGTAGACGAAAAGATCATAAAAAACGCGTTTTGTCTGGAGATGACGATGAGCCACAGCTAAAAACGTCTAAGTGAATGGATCATCGGATGTACCTCGTACATTCACATTTTTTCTACGCTAAGCGAGCATGATTACGTACGTTTTGTATGACCAGTTTGGATTATTGAATCAAAAGTGTTCCATACGCATGAAATCGTGAGCTTCTTTAGATTGTTACGGATTAAAGATATGACTAACTTCTACAGAAAATTTGGTGTGTAGCGTGACTTTTCTATATTGTACAAAAAAGACAAGACGTCGGTTTATGTGAATTAGTATAGAAATAGAATAGTTTGATTTGACTATGAACTGTTAAGTTTCTACTGTGTACATGTTCACTTTGCTGAATTACTGTTATCGGGTCGTTGTTGTAACACCTATTGTGTGTACCTATTCTGCTAGGTAGTCATTTGCACGTAATATTAGTTTTAGTAGGTAGTATTATTTACGTGATTGCTTCAAGTACTTTGACTGTTTACATTTCGATTTGAATGATTGTGGTCCATTTTGACCGTCTCCTATTCGGTAGATAAGAACAAAAAAAAACTTGATTTATTCACAAGTGTTTGGAAAACAACTTGTGCCCGTCATAATAAATTAAGTAAGAATTGAAGTTGCGGGAAGGGGAGAGGACGACGAAATTATGCGAACAAATCAGAAATTCCATGTGTGTAACCTGATGAAGTATAATTTTGTAGGATGCTTTGACTCAAGAAGTTGATGAATAATTTTGTTGAAGGTGGAAGGTATTCGTCCAATTTAGAATATGCACATAAATTCGTGATTGTTTTATGGATCCACCAAACAAACAGAGAAAAGGGTGATTCTCTTGTGCACATTACACAAGATTTTGATTTGAATAACACCAAAGTTAACAGGGTTCATTTTTCTCAGTATTGGTCAAGTGTTGTTTCCCTTTTGTTGTTTATCGTAATATTTACTGTTGGTCTGCTAAAACAAAAAAAAACGTTCATACGTTCATTCTGATTATTATTTGATCCTCGTGATTGCAATCAACAAAAATGGGCAGTGCATCTCAAGCAACGATTGCTTCTAGTACTCCTATTAGTCATAGTCGTGATCACCAGCACCATCACCACCACCATCACCATCACCATCCGCAACATCCAAGACATGTGCACCACGAAGACGAAGACTCACACTCGGGTGTTTCGTCCGCTGAAGATGACGAGTTCCCAACGAGCCCAACGTTTCAGTCACATACACACTTACCTCGAGCCGTTGAAGAGGAGTCAAGGAGAAATAAGAAAAACTCTTGCAAGGACTCAAAGTGCATAAATGGGAACCTAGTAGCTCTCAAGGCACTCCTCTTCGTCTTTTATGGAGGTACGTTTATAGTTTTAAATTATACATGCAAGCTTTTAAAAAATTATTACTCAGCAACCAGTACAAGCGAAACAACTGTGGTAGCGTTCATACATTTCGCGAAAGAAAAAAAAATATCGTACAAGATTTTTAGTTGTAAAATGCAAATGTGCGCTGTTTAGCACTCGTCACCAGTCTCTTGATTGAGTATGCAATGAAAAACACTTGGTAAATATTGCTTTTTAAATGTGCAATGTGTGCAAGCGATCCATCTCCTTTTGTTAACTGTGAACTGTTGCGAGGAAGGATTGTACTGTAACTTGTTGTAATTCTCTCTGTCTCTCTCTCTCTTTGGTGAGCGGTCTTGTCTTTTCCTATTCTAACCTAAATGAAAATGCAGAAAAATCTTCCATCGTGTTATGTCATCGGTATTATTCGTGATGTACGAGTGCAGCACAGACAACAACTCACAGCGTTACTTATTATGTATTACGTAGCTTTCTCAAATTAATTGTCTTTTCCTGGTTGAACAAATATTTTTTGTGATAAAGCGTTGTAGGAGAATAAATTTATGCTTGCTAATATTATACAATAACTCCCAGCCCCAACGAACAGGGTGTAGAAGGGATAGCCAACAAAATTTGCATTTAAGATGTAGACAGAAGTGCATCCAAAAGTATCAGGAGAATATGTTTATCTTACTTTTCTCGTTTTTCTTTGTAAATCTAGAGGCTTGTTAGATGTTGTATTTCTAGCAAAATTTAAAGAAATTCTTAGAAAACCATTTTTCCCTAAAAATAGCTTCTTCGATATAATAATAATGTTTGCATTTTCTATGTATAATCTTCAAATAAGCCTCAATTTTCCTTGCTTTCAAAAGCATTTTCCTTTTCCTCTGGTTTATCGGTGGCAACAATGCAACAATATTTTTTCCCACACAATAGCAAAAATTGCATCCCATCAAGAAACTTTTTTTGACTTTCTTCTAACTTCAGATTGTTCTGTTCATCTTTCCTCCTTATCATTGTTTTTATTTTGGAATGTGTCCAAAAGTTTCTGGCTTTCAGCTCGAGGGGGATTAATTTTTTTCTCCTTCTTCCAAAAAGTAAAAATTTTCTTTTTAAGGAAGATGGGAGAATCTAAATCAAGAACACTTTACAATCCAGTGCACTGAGAACGATGCAAGTGCTCCTTTCTGTGGATTCTATAAATGTTTCCGACTTTGGAATTTGTTTCCCTTTGTTATTTTTTATTATTTATATGTTTTTTGGTCTGGTGGAGACAAGAAAGCGTTTTTATTAACAATAAAAGAGTGTAGGACTTGAGTGCATATTTGTATCATAACATTAGATGCAAGAAAAAATCATGATTATTTAATTCTTTTTTTATAAAATTACACGAATGGTGGAAAAAGGAATTTGTTGTGGACTCTAAAAGTTTCTGCTGTTCCTTTGTGCAAATTCTATGCTTTTTTTATATTTTGACTTGGCTTTTGAACAGAATCAAAATTATCATCATCACTTTTCTTTTGTAAGAAACAGTGAAAGACACTCACATAGACATATTAGCACTGGTTGAATCACAAGTGACGCGACTGAGAGCCATCACCGTGAAAAGTTTTACTTCTTTTAGCACTGGCTTAACAACAAAAATATGAAAAGTTCATTGTCAGTAAAGCGACCGTGCAAATAAGCATGGTTGAATGCTTGCCTTCGTAATGATATGCGATTCTATTGCAGCGAATTTTCCCCCCATGAAAATGAGAAAATACAAAAGGGAGGCATTACTCTACACACATGCTTTTGAATGCAGGGATTACCATGCGTATCATTTTTTATTGTGAACTAATCATGAAATAGGTGG
Organism: Troglopedetes dispersus; assembly: GCA_027744215.1. Classification (NCBI taxonomy): domain Eukaryota; kingdom Metazoa; phylum Arthropoda; class Collembola; order Entomobryomorpha; family Paronellidae; genus Troglopedetes; species Troglopedetes dispersus. Next base: position 9,550 of record JAHZNF010004148.1, on the reverse strand, counting down.
ACTTGAAAAGGAATTCGATTCGAACATTAATCCTAAATTGCCGCCAATATCACGTACAATTCCTTTGCACAATGCAGCCATTGCAGCCTCTAATTTGGAATACCTTTTGGAAGGTTGCGAATAAAAATCAAGTGAGTCGTCGATAAACGAGTTCGTAGAGGAGTAGGTGGCAAAGTGAAAAATGTTCTTAAATGTAAAAATATTTTGAATATTTTCACACAGGGAAGCTAATCAGAAATTATTTATCATACATGGTTTGATTATAACTTATAAGTTAAACGTTAAAGCACGAAGCGAAGTGAAGTATGCAAATCATGCAGGCACCTACCTAAAGTACTATTTTATGTTTACTTTTGGTATTGAATCATCATCTGACTGTTATTGAGAAAGTAACAGTAAATAGGAAAAGCTAACATTTCTCAACATGGTCATAATAGAACCATAACACAGTGTATGAGAAGCGTTTTAACAACCAATTGAATAAAGCAAACCGTCTGTAGATATCTGGTCAGATATTAAGAATGACTAATGACACTTCCGATACAGTTTGTTATGAGTTGTTTACTGTTGTGCTTCATGCTGTATTTCATAATTTTACGCGCTGATAATTAAATCCATCGTGCCTTCTACCTGGCAAAATAAATTGGAATTTAGTTGAAGTAGAAGCAGTAGTGGCATTGCAAAATAGTTAAAAGGTAAATAACTTAAGGTTCAAAATTTAAAATGCAACAAGCTGGTTCTCTTGTTGTTTTGCATGTACTTCGCTGTACAGAGTCTAATTTTTTTCTATTGTTGCTGAAATGTTAGCTGAACTGAAGTTATGGTGGTGGTTCTGACGATGATGATGACCGGGTGACGTGGTGAATCGAATGCCTGACTAGACATGACTGTCTGCTGTCACTTGGATGAATGAAAATGAAAAGTGGAAGATGAGCTGCGAAAAGGATATAATAAATAATACATTCATTTCCAGATACAATCTTTACAGACTACGGAATGTACGCAGGCTGTGTTCATACAATCCTCTATTAGAGTCGTGGACGAAAGGAACTGAACGAAATTATTTAGAGATGCGCGTATGATATAGGTTCTTTCCGTATATTCTCATGCTCAGAAGTTAAACCTAAGAATGAGAATGACACGGTTGCTTGACATTGTATGTGCCAGGGAAAATTGACAATGATGAAGAGGATTTTCAATACATACAGAGCATGATGAAAGTATCTAACTGCCACGAGGAATGGGATGTAGATGTCTGTTTCTGTTTAGTCACTGCGTGCTTTTTTTATGAAATGAATATATTGTGTATGACGAGTTGGAAAGTCAGGTTGGGAAAATCAAAATAGATAATAATAAAGACAAGCATCACTTGATCATTTCAATTCAGCCAGGTGAGAAAGACTCATTTGCACATCATCCTTTTATAGTGATGTATCATTATCGTCATCCTCATCATCGCCGTCATCGCCAGCTTCATTTATTTACGCAAAAGAAAAATACCACCGTACGGTAAGGATTTGCAGGCATATTAGTTGTTACACCAGTGGAGCTTCACGTTGAGTGTGAATCACGATTGAAAATGCTACGCCTGAGCTGGTTTTGGAAGTGTTATATAAAAAGTAAAAGGCTCTCGTCGTCGTGTGTGCGTTGCTTTCAATTGACAATAGTGTATTGATCCTTCAATGCCTACATGTGTCTACTTTTGTGCACCACCATTGTCATTCATATTATTACAGTTTGTTGGAAGATAGAAATGAGAGATGATTGTGTCAAAATTGCTACTTTGTTACTGCAATTTTTTGTTATCAAGTTCTACCACACGTATTATCTTGTGGTTGATTCAATGTATGAAAAGAAGTGTCATGCTTATATTTCTCGCTGAATTTTTTTTTCGGCTTACCCCAACAAAGCCTGATAAGCTTCACTTTATTGTTCACCAAATGATAATATTTAGCCAGGTGCCGTTTTATTACATACAAATCATGAATTACGACTTCCAGAAATCTTTCGGGTGCATGTTATTTGTTCAATTCAGTAGAATATTATTCCGAACTGAATATTAGTCAAGTATAATTGGGCACAGATATTGTCTGTTGTAGGAGGAACTCCTCCATGGTATTTACCTTCAATACTCAGTTGTGGTGGGTGCCTCACTCAGCGCTTCGCCGATTTGGGCTTCTGGTGTTGGTTATTCACGAATCCATGTTTACTCTGCTGTTCATTCTTGGTTTTTATAGCGGCTACAGAGAACCATTCTCAAGGGCCCTTGCACGCATGCTTTTCGTGCTGTATGATGAACAAATATCTACCACACGCACACTCTGAAAAAATATTATTGGGAAAGATTTGATTGAACTCAGAAGGAGTGTGGAGAGATGCTTGTCGCCATAAAAAGTTTATTGGTGGAGGGGTACATAATATAGCACATTGAGAATAAATGATTTTTGAAAAAATAAGAAACTTTTGATTTTCAAGTTTCAGCAGACGCAACGGAGATAAATAAGTAGATACGCAGAATAAATGAGTACCTAATACCTTCTCTCAGGCCGAATTTAAAATGAGTATAAGAATTAGAAAGTCAGCTATTGACTAAATTGAATTGCCTCATGCAATCCTCTCCATAATTCTGTGGCTCAAGTCAAATGCGTACTCGCTTACATGGAGGAGGCATATACACTCGAATAGTTTAAACTCCAAAGAGATCATACATAAATGACCAAACGTATATAAAAATCTACAGAAAACAAACACACATCCTTCCTTGTTTAAAATCTCATGCATAGTCTTTCATAATTATCATGCAAGTGCCAAGTCGAAAATACTGAAATTGTCATTTCACTTTCCAAAGAACTTAGAAAGGGTGACAGACGCGTCCTGAAAAAATATAGATAACGTGCAATCTATCCACAGGAGAGACAATCCATATGGAAAAATATGAAACTTCATTTGCATGCACTTTGCATTCCACCTCCGTATGCACATAATATTCAGCAACAGCAGCAGCAGAAATAATTTTTAACCGGAATGACGTTGTGAATCTCAATTTGTAACAAAAAATCTATGTGAAAGTAAATCTTTCGTATTCCAGTCGTATCCTGCATATTATTCACAACTTCTGAGTAGACAACCCCAGGACATTTTGGAGAACTGGGCAGGAGGTTGGGAACGGGACATATTTCAAAGTTGACATAAGTGATTACTAATGATCATCATGTCGGTGGTAACATACTATGTGGGTATAAGCATTCAACCGTTTATGATGCCTGATTCAACGTTTACATGATATCCCTGTATATAGTTGAGAAACCACATGAAAAACTTTGACAGAATAAGCAAACAAAGAGAAATCTATACAATAGAACAGTAGTTGTGGTTGTTTTCCTGTGAGGCTCCACTTTTATTTTCATTGTGAAATGGGAAATTATCGCAAAATTCTCAGGTACAAATGGGAATAGCACATGTTTGTTCATCATTCAAGTTTCTAGACAAAGCGAAAATCTGTTATGCTAAAAACGTTTACCGGACTGCATCCTAATAAATTTTAGTAAAGTGTGTACTAAAAGTAAATAATGGGAACTAGGACTAATATCAGGCGGAGTTGGCTCCCTTTTGGTAGGTTTGTAGTGTGTGCTTTCAGTATATTTAGCTAGATTAGATTTACGCGTTGCACGGAGGAAAAACATTCTTCAACAGTTACTGACTGCGTTGAGAATTGGGAATCCCAAAAGGACACGGCACACATAGAATTGTTCTAGATAGTATGATCCGACATGAAAAATCGCAGAAACTGAATAAAGTATGTGTAAACAAATTGTTCATTTCGAATGCATGTTTGCCTAAACTCCAAAAAGTTGAAATGATTCCACCTAAACACGTTTGTCGAAAAAAAACAAGAAAGTGTTTATATAAAACAGTAAATTTAGACGCACGCACACATGCACACGCATCTGGAATGCTGCAAAGAAAGGCTCTATTGTCTAATCTCTGCAATTTGTTCAGTCAGTGTCCTAAATAATAGTAATATACAGTTGCTAGTGTCAGCCAGAGAGCAACCTAATGAAACAAAATTAGCAATGAGAGTTGAAAAGAAGGAAGCTCCCTTTGGTGTGATCGTTGCTTATGTACAATGGTTTTCCTCCAAGAAAACGTGGCCAAAACTCACAGCACAGACCTGAGACCAAATTTATGTTCAAAAGGATGCTTACGCAATTATGTGCGTTTTGCCTGTGAAGAAGAGTATGTAAAAATGTAAAATGGCGCATGCAACAACTCTCTCTAATTTAAAAGTAATAAATAGCAAAAAAATCGAGTCGTTGAGAAATACACGAAACTTTAAACACGCATTGTTCATTTACTGCCTTGCCAGCAAAGCAGACCCAAACGAAACTGGAAGATTTCTCTGTCTCATATTTTCAAGTCTTCTCTGGTGCCGCTGTCGTGCATAATGTAAATGAAGAAAAATCTTCGTTATATCTTAGAGGGGAAGACAGGTACATTGTGGTCAGTAATAATGTGAGGCAGTTTAATTTTACTCGGCTATAACTAAAGCTCATCTTCATGCCTCGTGAAGCTGCTGGTAAAAAAATCTCAAAGAGAGAAATCGTTTATTTTTGTAGACATCATCAATGTCATTCAGCGAGGAAGCGAACAATGGGAAGATGACATTTTCAACAGCATTTTTTTCATTTAATGGGATTTCAAATGGAAATAGTTCCCCTTAATCGTCTTAATAGCTTTCCTCTCCTCCGTAATAGGTTGCTGTTGTTAGCTTGCCATTATTACTACGCCCTGTATTTTAGCGTTTGCTCTGAGGAGTATAATAATAGAGGAAAAGGCAGGCCGAACAATGGTTAAAACAACTTGTAAAGCAAACCTGGAAAATGGGTCGGTCTTTATCTTGGGTAGCTAGGAAGAGTGGAGACAAGAATGGTTTGCAATTTTCCCTCTTTTTATTTCTACAACTTTTTTTCTAGTTCACAGCCTTTATTATTATTATCTTCTTTGTATTCTAAGTAGGTATAAAATGTGTTCGAGTCTTCTGGTTGAGAATGGTATATATAAAAATTGGCCATTCAAGTAGTCTTTTTTTGCTCCTGTTTATTATATACCTCCATACATAAACAGTTTTACTTACAGTCAAGTGACTTTCAAAACGGCGATTTCAGTCTTCAGTCCACACACTGAAAATAACACCACGGTACGGTGAAGGGAAAAAGTGGAATGAAAATTTGTTCCAGTTTTTTATCTTGTAAATTGCAATTTTTATGGGATCTGCTTTCGCTTCTACTCCTTCAAAATTCATTTTCAGGGGATTGTGTATCAGGTATCACCACATCAAAAATATGCGATACGATTCCGACAACGTATGTAGTAACTGTGAAAACACAACCATATACTTATGCTTACGACGACGATCGTCTGGTATGATCCTCACCTAGCAGGGAGGTGTTGTTTTTTTAAAGTTCGTTGTAAGAGAAGATTTGAAAAGATGGAGTGTGTGTGAAGACTTCATAGAATCTACAATGGATTCTGCAGACCTAACCGGATGATACTTTAGGAGTTTCATAAATATGAAACGAACCAACAACGCAGGAAAGCAAGTAAATTTTCATACTGGGGTTCTTGTCCTTGTTTTTTGCTGACAGTAGTAAAACTTATAATATGCATAACCCGCTCGCAAATGAGTTATATCGAAACCGTAACTAAACCCCTTGGCTCATGTATCATGGTCGGGAAGCGAGGAAACTGTGATCTGGAAAGAAAGACAAAAATTATGGAGTTACCTTCGTCTTCTCTGAATAGAGTCCTGTACACTTGCCATGCCTTCCAAATTCCTTTGAATATTATTTTTTACGCTTGTAAAATATTACCTTTCTCCACCGTTGCACAATGCAATTTCACATCACATCAAGACAGTGTCGTCCTCTCCAATTTTAAGATATCTCTGTGTACAGCGAGAAAAGTAATGGAGGGAGCATTTTCTCATAATATGACTTATAGTGACGCTTCACACATTCCATGAGTTTTTTTATAGATATCAACTCGAAGCGGAATAACAGCACGTTTTCCTCTGATAATAATCATATTTGTCGGTCCAATCATCCAACTGCGCGTGCTGAACTTTTTTGAGCGTGTCTTTTGGCCTTGCATCGCCACAAGCCAAGAGCAGCAGTTCTTTTTTTTTCTCTCTCAATAGAAACCAACCATAATGACAGGAATATGTGCTTTTAATACTTGCACTCGCGTAGTCTTTCTGTTTCCATCTTCTTGAAACCTAACGACTTCATTAATTTATTGCGCAAAAAAGAAGAGAGAAGGAACGAGATGTAGTGGACTGAGCAGTCGTGTAAAAAATGCCTTTCTGTAGTGACACTTCCTTTTCTTCTCTTTGTATCTACTTAACTGAATAAAAGCTAAAAAAAACTTTTAGTCAGTTGAGTAGCCCTTGTGGCATTGTGTAAAGAATGGACTGAGCTTATATGTACGTTATTACCAGAATTGCATTCATTCATTGAAGCAAACTATCAGCAAAGAAAAAATTGTACTTTTTTGTAAGTTTTTTCTCTCTCTTGTCTCCTTTCAACTTGTTCCAAACTATAGTAATGAATCAGTTTATTTTTTTCATTGGCCATCTTTTATTTACTCTATAATATGAATAAATGCAATGCATGCAACTCAACTTCCACTTCACTACAATAATTACTCCTTGAAAGTAGCCTTATGGGAAGTAGTGAAAATGCGATATTATATGGCTTAATAGCTGGTAAAGATGAGATCCTCGGTGTATTATTTTATTATTGCTTTGCCATGATGATTCCAGTAAAATTGTGTGTATAGCTTAGTCTATGAGAAAGCGAGGCCGAGGGCATTCACAATAACGCATTATACGTTAAGAAACCAGTGAAGGGAAGTGGTCTACGTGTCGTCGCAAGAATTTTTATGGTGAATGATATCAAAATGTTTTAAAGGGCTTATGCACCGGATTCCGCTCCACTGTTCTTTCTCAACGGTGCTTGTCTAAAAAAGTACTAGAATAATAGTACATGCATGTTGCGAATAGCTAGTTTTTTTCCTTTGGCTCCGAGTCAGAAACGATATGTGGAATTATCACTCGCCCTTTAGCTACTGATACATATAATATACCTAGACAGACTTTAGTCCAATGTACACAACATTTTACCCCTTATCTTCAAGTTTGCTTTGGGAGACCACTTTTCCCTTCCTATTAGAAATGTGGGAGAGTCCTTGCCTACTAGTCTAGTGGAGGAATGTTTTATGGACCGGAAGAATAAAAGTTTCGACAAGACGAAAAGAACAAACCAGAGATATTTGTTGTTCCTGCAACTGTGTGTGAAAAAGCATTATTGCAGCCAGTAGACCTTGCCGTTGTGAACCGATTCAGCTCTCCCTTTACTTTTATTTTGTCCTGGTCGTCTGGCTGGACTTACAAGTTACTTAGATATAATATAACAATAAATATGTACATGCAATTTGTCCTCCGCCTGGATGTCTCTCTTTTCTCCAAGCACATTTTGGGGAGCTGTGTGGCTGCCTTATTGCCATAGCTATTTTTGTGTTAGTGTTGGGCTTGCCTGATAAAAAAGTTTGGTTCATTCAATTTTTTGCGCCTGTTTCCTTTTTCCCGAGAGCACAGGCACAACTGCAGCGTACTAGGAATTGATCGTGAAAGATCATACAGGGATTTCAGCGTGTATTCTTTAGTGTCGACTTTGACAGCAGTTGTGAAGCAGACAAAATCAAGGAAGAGTAACCCAAAAGTAAGGAAAATAAGGAAGAAGGGAAGAGAAAGAGCGAATAGTTTTTGGATGCTCCACTTTTCCTTAAATTTCCCTTTCTTCCTCCTTCTCTTGAATTGAATTCAATTTTTTGCAAAGCATTTTTATTTGTGCAAGGAAGATCTCAAAGAGACATGCACAAAGCAATAAAACATTATTATAACATTTTTGTACTCATTCCTCCGACATACCAAAATACACGAGGCACTTTTGTTCCGTAGTAGCACTTTCTGAAGCCTTGTTTCCTTTTCCCTGCTTTCCATTTCCCCCTTTTCATCCTCCTTATTTATCATCATCATCATTACCTTGTCGTCATAAGAAGCATACATAGAAAATGGTGATGAGCCTTGCCAACGTCTGAGTTTATTGGAATTATTATTGCTGCCTGAAGTTTGTTATGAGGAGCCCATATTCCCTTCCGTCTCGGTGTGCCTACCTGTGGAAGAGGGTTTTTTTGTATTCTCTAGAATTTTTATCGTGCCAGCCGATGATGTTATTAATAGGGAAAATGTATGACGATGTTATATTACGACTCTGCCCGAATTCCGAGAAGGAAAGGGTCTCTTTTTATTGCTTGTTTTTATAGTGGTACTCACAGCGAGAAGGCAAGTCGACAACATCTATCATGTAAAAAGCCCTTTCTTCCTTCAGTTATGCCGTCTCTTTGTTGTGCCGAGTCTGGTTACGGCTTATTTTCTTATTTCCTTATTACTAGCAAAAAAAATATAAAAACAAGCTTTCTCGTAGAGAAGGAGTTTAGTGCGGCGTTTTTTCTCATTGTTCTTATTTTTCGCACATTCCCATCTGGTAAGGGAAAAGAAAACTAGGCATGTAAACTTTAAAGTGCAATCTTGATTAAAATTGACATCGTGGCTGGTTCTTCAGTGTGAAGCAGCAGAGTGAGAAGAAGGATAATCACTGCTTTTTCGAGAAATGATGTAATTAAAATGTTGCGCAAATGACCCGACAAGATAGTAACATGAAGCGGTTGATGTATGCCACAACAACTGCTGGTGTCACTTTTCTATGAGTAGGCTACAATACAAGTTCTGACGAGTTAGATTTATGGCTAGTGAAGACGCATAACATCAGTAACATACTAGTTCAACGTTCCGCAGTAACCCTAAATACAATGCAAGTCTTCATGAAGCCCGGTATTGTGCAGAAGCTTTCTTTAGAAAAAGAACTGTGATGCGTCACATCACATATTCGACATTATTCAAAATTTAAAACAGGAATTCAGCAAACAGCTCTGAAGTTATTTGCCCCTGAGAGAAAATGTGCCTTGCAGCTGCCATAAACACCACTGGTAAGGCTGTCCTCCACCCCAAAATGTACGATACTGGCCTGTTCATGCGGGCCAGCGGCTAATTTTTGGGATTATGTGATACGCATTTTAACTTTTGCTGGTTGTCTATCTGTCAAAATAGAACATTGTTATTACAATTATTTACGTGCAAATGGCAAAAGGCAAAACTTCATCAAGCCGACAATAAAGGGAACATGTTCTCTCGAATTCTCGACTACTTTTATCTGTTGGTTCTGTATATGTGTCTACGGCATAAGTAAAGCACCTTTAAAAGCCATGTTTTTGACGGTATGTTGGGAGCTAGAGCGCGCAATGTACATAGGTATGTAAAAACGACCGTCTCGAAAATTACTTATGTTCACACTTAACTTCTAGATATTTGCCTGTAGTGTGATTATTTAGTTGCTAAAATGTTGATGGTTTTATAGAATTACATCATACTCAG
>JAHZNF010004147.1:0-18082 GCA_027744215.1 Troglopedetes dispersus | reverse complement strand
TTATTTCGTAGTAAAACCTGAGCTGTTAAGGTATAGGGTCGATATGAAATGCTACTGAAGTGATAAAAGTAATATTGGAGATACTTGCACTTGTAGAATTCCTCGATATACTAGCAAAATGGTACCTGCATTGCAAATTACAACACGGATTCAGTCAGGAGTCATTATTAAGGCTTTTAGGATTGGTATTAAATGAAGTAACGAGAATTTCTTTCATTTCAACGATTTTGAGTTCCTCTACCAGAATGATTTTATTACACGTTTGTACCATTCTGCAAAACCAGTACCAATCCTCACGCCCAAACAGGGTGTATCAAACAAATCGATATATGAATCCTTTTCACTCTACCTAATATTATACCTAATCTGTAATACTCAGGCTAGCACAAGTTATGTGATAGCAGTGCAGGTAAATGAATTCCTCGCTTCATATTCCGCTTATTGTACAATTTGATTCAGACATTGGCAATGCCAATTTGGCAGAGAGGATGAGACTGAAGTGATCATACGGAATATAGATTAAGATAAGATGAGATACTGCAAGAATAAAAAGACCGGTACCATTATTGCCCGAAGATGATTCAGAAAGAGTCCAGTTGTTGTGCCTGATCCTCAGCCATCGTATCAGTTTCGTTTGTTGCCTCTTGTTCCCACAACAGCCTTCCTCCGGTCTACTAGGGAGTCAAAAGCTTCAAAAGAAACGGACTGAATCATTCATTTACATACATATTAAACCAGTTATTATATGCTGTTGCCAACTCGAAATTCTGTCCGTTCAGGACAGATCGTGTTGGATCAGATGCGATAGTTACCTTTATTTATTGCAGCTTCAATCTGTGCAAAATATTTGGCTCGCAGCAAGGTGGCGAAGGAGAGAGAAAGGAGTGAGGCAGGAACTGCATTTTGATGTGTTTACACTTTGTTGAATATTTTCATGTTTTTGAATGCTAAATAAAAAGTACATTCCAAGAAAAGGACACAACTCAGCAGGTTCTGCTGGTTTCTTTTTGCCAACTCGAAATTCTGTCCGTTCAGGACAGATCGTGTTGGATCAGATGCGATAGTTACCTTTATTTATTGCAGCTTCTTGAATATTTTCATGTTTTTGAATGCTAAATAAAAAGTACATTCCAAGAAAAGGACACAACTCAGCAGGTTCTGCTGGTTTCTTTGTGTACGAGTCTATCTTCATATCTCTTTTATATCTTCATATCTTTTTTACGCGAAATATGCGTGTGGGTACAAAGCAGATTGAAGGATTAATTCTTTGCTGATACTAATCACACTGATGCTGAAAATAAAGGAAAGGGAAGTTTAGAAAGCTTAAAACTTCATCTTATAATACTGTTGTAATAGCCTTATGCAGAAGTTTATGCATTAGAAGGGAGCTGGAGGCTGTCATAATTTTCATGAGTAATGTAATTTAATCAGCAACATAAAATCGGATTATTTGCACCACCCACCCACCTTTGTTTTTCTTAACCTTCATCAATAACACTCTGTTGAGGAGATTGCTTGCTCAAGAATATTATTTGTTTCCAAAGGTTTTGCTTCCAAACTTGTAATTAATCGTTATTTGTAAATGTTAATTTTAATGTATTTTCCATGTAGGTATAGTCATACACGCAGAAGTATTTGAAGAAGGTTATCACTGAGCCCAGATGAAAGTGCATGTCATGTCACATGGTAAATGACATATTTTGCGATCAGAATGAGACTAAACGTTGGCAGCTATGGTGGTCCTGCTCAACTGAGCAGAGGGCAAGATAAAATGGAAAACATTGAGCTAGGTAAAATTTCTGTGTGGTACGACCCATTTAACAATACAATGAAGACAAACAAAGCTTTACTTGGGGGCAATAAATAAATTTGCCAAGTTTTGTCAGTGACACTTGACGTGGTTTTGCGGCTGCTTCCCTTCACATGTGCAAGGTTGAATAATGCATCAACTTTTTTTTGCCAAAAATGTGTGTCTGTGCTTAGTTGAGACTAGACGAATCCTACGTGATACAAATATTGTTCACATAGTGTTCGGTTAATTATTCGGCATCTCAAGTAGGACTTTGCCCATCGTACTGCCATAAAAGGATGAAGAGCATAACTGTCAAATTAGTTACCTCAGCATCGAAAGTTTTCCTCCTCATCTGACCAGTAAAATCAGCGAGAGGTGGCTGGTCGCACGTAGAGCAAAACAATTTGGAATTCCATAACTTCCATTTAAAGTTGAAAATGGAACAGCGACAAGGTCGAGTTTTAAAAGGACAAGCGCAAGCGTAGGAATGCTCTTAAAATGCAAGTAAGGAGTTATATTTGGATGTTGGATCAAGCGTCAAGCTATCTTTTAAATACTAGATAGGTACTTGTTGGTCGTGAAATAAAGCAAACTTTTTTTGTGGATTTGATAAGCGATTCGCATAATACTGAATTTGATGTGCAAAGTTCTGCCAGTGTGCCACTAATGATACTTTGTTAAATACATAATAATTATTTCCATTCCTTAAACTTACACATTACTAACGGCCACTTCTTCCTACTTTTCTTTGTGTTTGCTTGGATGCAATGAGTCACGAATACACAAACACATACATTATCATTTTCATGCCACGATGATGCCAGAGAGTCTTGCAGGATTGTACGGATCTTCTCCAACTTCTCGTCTTTCAAAAGACGCTATTAAGAGAGTGAATAGCTATTTTGGGATCTCTTCCCTCATCATCATTATTCCGTACATGTACGTAAAGGACGTAACGTGTAGTAAACTTGGAGAATTGACAGGCATTTCAGAAGGGAAGATCTGGAAGATATGACGAGCACAAAACCCTAGCACGAATGTTGTTAAACAACATCATCACTTGCCATAGCAGTGTACCACTTTAGAATAGAGTTCTCGCGAGCATTAAATAATGTATATTTGCAAAAAAAAGTTCTCAGGGTTTTCCCTTTTGAAGACTTATGTAATTCTAACTAACGTAATTGTTTAATTATAATAATAATTAATATTAACCGATGTAAATAATTGGGAAGACCCCAACCAGGTCGCAATTTCACAAGCATTGCACCTCGAGTGTTGGAAAATAGGAGGGAAACCCCTGAAAGATGAATATGTAAGGGTACCTCGAACCTTTTCTCATTCATTTTTTTTTGTGTAAAAAAAGTCCAAGCAAGAGGGAACCATAAGTTGCAGCTGCTACACTTTTTGTTTCTTCGTTGGGCTCACAGTTGCTCCACACTCGCACCACACAGCCTTGCTCCGTTATTTTTTTGTTGCACATGTTATTAGATAGGAAATTCAATTCATTCTGTCTTTCACTGTATATTTATGGAGAGCAGTACGTGAGCTATTCGCCTTATGAAAGGAAACGGAGGAAGGGGAAAATTAAGGATCGAAAAAAGAAGTTAGGGAATTGAAGTAATATTTTCTTTTCCTGCCTCGTGAGATCAAGGATCAAAGAAAAAACGGTTGAAGTTTTTTTTGTCATATTTATATTGCTGAATAATAAGCTTGGAGTAAGCCTTCAACCAAGTCTTGGCATGAGGTGGTTGCCATATATTGGAGATGGAAAGAACAAAACTGTTTGCTAGTTATGCGACGACGGCAGCTCAGTGCTATGCAATTGATACTCAATGATAACGATATACACAAAGCATGGGAAAACATGTGGCCTGTGTGCCGTCGCGTCCACCGAATGTATGTAACATGTGTTACAGCGAACGGGAAATAAAATGGGGTCAATTCAGAAGATTCGGGTAATTCCATTTGGACAATACGAGCTGGTGCTTCTGATCAGAGGATAACAAGGCACGCAAGCAAAGGAAACTTGTTTCATGGACAAAACAAGGAAAATAATAATAATAAAAATGTAGAGTGCAGTTACCCAGTCAGACATTGTATAATACTGCAATGGATGTAGTATATTAGCATTGTAGGTGAAGAGTGAAGTAATGACTAATAGCAATAAAAAGATAGAAAGCTCATCCTGGCACTGATATATTCTCATAAAATGACAGAATAAATGAATACGTACTTTTTCTCCAGCGGCTATACATATCTCTACTGTTGAATGAAATTTCTGAATATCCAAATAAGAGCAGGAAAAGTTTATAAGGTGATGTTACTTCAGTGTACGTTACACTTTTGGTGCCGGATGTATTAATAGAGATCTTACGTGCAACAAATGTCAGGATTTCGGTGTCACATTGGGATTATCATCCAACAATTGCACTTTGAATGCTAGAGATCGCGTTAACAACATTCTTGTCAATTGTCAATCCAAAACCTGAACTAAAGGCATTCATGAAATTTAAAACATCAAAACGCTATTCAACAACTTCATTCAAGAATTGTTTCAATTAACAATTTCTAGGGCTTAATTACACATTATATTTCATGGAGCGCTGAACATTGTTCAAAAAGGATTGCAGTGTGCCGTTGGCTCTCCTAACCAACACTGAACCTGAAACAACAAAGAAGGTTTTACTCTCTTGTGAGATCAGGTATCATTTTGAGATCATTGGAGTAAACCTGTGAAGAAAAAGCGCCGTTTGCGGTACTGGTAATAAAAATTTATAAATGAACAGATTTTGATATGAACCTTGAAAAAATGCATCAGTCAGAGTAAACCTGTGAAGAAAAAGCGCCGTTTGCGGTACTGGTAAAATAAACAAAGGATTTCTTCGTTATTGTTGTTTGCTGCCTTTTTCTTGTCCTTTCAGTTGGACGTAATGAATCAAATCTTATAAAAAATTCATGCACGGACTTAAAATGAAAACTTGCGTACACACAGACACTGAAGTCAACTAAGGATTTGTTGGTAAATTTTTTACTACTTCGTTTGTTTAATCCCGAAGGGAATAAAGTCACATTAATTGATCATGCTTTGAGTCACGGTCATGAGTTTATCTTTCGTTCACTTTCGGGTAGTGGGATTTGCGAGACTTAAAGTATCATTTTAAGATGTTTTCGAATTTGCTTCTCCGTCTCCTTCCGATCAAGAAAGTCCACATTAAACTTCGTGAAAAGTAATGCTTTTCTCGAATCATGAAAGCGCGGGGGTTGAGGTGAATGTTTGCAGTGGAAATTGAAGCTCTTTCCTTTCTCCAGTTTTACTCTGACTGATGCATTTTTTCAAGGTTCATATCAAAATCTGTTCATTTATAAATTTTTATTCATGCTGTTACTTAAATCATGGTTAATGCTTTTCATTAAATCATTTTGGAAGATGTTTACTTTCTTTTATGCATGCTTTATACTCTTATACTAATTTAATGTATTCACATGTTACAACGAATCCTAACAGACTTGTCTACTTCTCGTTTAACACGCTTGGCGTTTTCAAGACACCTGCTTGGAATTCATTGTTAATTCACCGTGTATGCTCATAATTACAAATTTCCATTTAGAATTGCCTCGTAAGCTTATATTTGTGTAAGTATAGATTGTGCGCTGTTGACCATAGTGAGTCTAGCTGCCTACATGTTAAACTATCCAGACAATGGTTGTTGGGTTGACCACCCTGACCTATCAAATTGCCACAAAACAAAATGAGCATAGTGCTTATCATTGTTTTAGTAAAAGAAGGAAAAAGCAACAACCACATTATCCTTCTTCTTCTTACTTTCTCTAAGAGTGAAAGCGTGAGGAATTCATCCAGTAAAGTTTTGATACGTAATACGCTCGCATACATATAAAAATACTCAACAGCGAGACCAGACTTTTATTCACAGAATCCACGGAACTCGATGCTTCCACTTCTTCGTAGGAATGTACATACTTTACTTGGTAATTTCAAGTGTAACAAAAAAGCAGATCCCAGTACTGCAATGCGTAAAAGCTGCTTCACATTACTTTTACTTCCGTGTAAGTATAAGGCTAAATAATATGAAGCTTTCCATTCCAATTTTAGAAAAATCTCATAAAAATACAACACACATGCTTTCTACTATAAGTAAAAATGTACATACATGTGGCACGTTACACAATAAGATATGGTGTTCCCAAGAAGTTTTAACTGCCGTTCGTTCGTGTTACTTACAAAGCGAACAATATATTAGAATTATAATATGTATGCTTTCAAGTATTTCTATACATAATGCACATGCATGAAAAAACCCGGTTGTGGTCCTTATTTATGGACGAGCCCACATAGGGAGTTTGATAATGTGATGTGATATAATATGAGCGCAAAAAAGCCTGACAACAGCGCAGCCCTTTTTTTCGTTTTATTTTTGCATATTCGGTTTCTTTTAGGTTCAAAGAGAGGAAGTCAATAAAAATCGTGAACTCAATCGGTCACTCCATCAACCTCTGATGTTGGCTTGAGCGAAGGGAACTAGACGAGTTGATGTGATATAATATGAGCGCAAAAAAGCCTGACAACAGCGCAGCCCTTTTTTTCGTTTTATTTTTGCATATTCGGTGGGATTTTTATTGAACTCGTCAAATATTTAAGGTTTAATGGACATGAAATGCTGTTTATTTCTCCCGAGCCCACATTTCCTGTAAACAAAAATTTGTTCTGGCAAAGAATTCCATTTGCAAGCGGATCATTTCTGTTACATAAATTTTTGTGGTGAATTATATTACACTGTCCTAAAGTGAAAGGTACACCCTTTTAAAGAAGTTAAGTTTGAAGTTTTCCATGCATGCATGAATACAATATGAATACAAGAGAAAACCTTTCACCAAGGTATATTGATACCGTCCAATGTGGTAGGTACATACCCAAACTATTTGGGGTTTGTAAGTAAAATGGTTTGTATGTTGACTGTGAAAAATAATCAAATTGATGTATGTATCTTTTAGGTTCAAAGAGAGGAAGTCAATAAAAATCGTGAACTCAATCGGTCACTCCATCAACCTCTGATGTTGGCTTGAGCGAAGGGAACTAGACGAGTGGTCAGAAGAGAAGAGAGAGAGAGAAAAAAAAACACTCGTTACCAAACGAGACCTTTCAGCGGGTCCCACTTGAACGTGCCTATGGAAATTTGATCATAGGAACACATAAAGATTCACTCATCCAAGTAGAAAGCGTACGTACCATCCTTTTTCAGAGAGAAGAACAAGAAGTTCGGCAGCTCCTTTTTTTATTATTAGACCTGGGCTTTTACATGATATATGCTACTTTCACAACCTTCAGAAGAGAAAGTGCTTTCAGCCAACCATAAATAATAACACCACACTCTCCAAGTGAATATTTCAGGACTGGGTAAGTAGCCAAAACCATTTGCGAGCCAGAAAAAAAGTCATGTGTTATGCGCATGTTGAGAAGGATTTTCCGTGGTTCTCTATTCTACCACAATGTTGGTATCATTGACAGGAAATTACCCTTTGGAACTTTGAAATGAGTACCGACGCCAACTTCAAGTCTAAGGACTTTGCAGTCCGTGCCCAGAAAAAGATCCTCGGCCAGTTTTCCAGCAGAAAAGCTGCGAAAGTATTTATTAATGAGAACCTTGCAACCTTGCTGGATCTCCTGTACCAACTAATGAAATCTCATGTAAGATGGCTTAGCTTTCATGATCCCCTCATAATTTTGCTTTCTTCAATTTTTATGTTGTGCGTTCTAACTGAACATCATAACTTTTATACTTTCCCTTTCACTCTAGACTCAAGACAAGAAAGTTGCAGAAAAGTTTGTCAAAAATATTATCAAACTCTCCATCAAGATTGGAGTACTCGTACAAAATGATCAGTTCTCTCAGGATGAGATCAGAATCGCCAATAGATTTGCGGAAATGTTTAGAAATACAGCGATGACGATTGCTAGCTTTATAGAGGTGATAAACCCACTTCCAGATTTATTACGAATTCTTAAGATTCAATTTTGCCTCAGAGTATAAAAAAATGTTGAATTTGGAATGCTGTGGTGTTGAACCAGGTGGACTTTAGTTATGATCGGAATGTGCTCGTGAAAACAGTCAATGATTGTGAGAGCCAGGTTAGTTGTTTCAGGTTTATATGATAAATGATGGCACTCCTGGAGTTTCAGAAGATTATGTTACATACCTAATAATAATGACAAGACTAATTTCTGTTTTTATTTAAACATTGCCAGCTCAAACTCCTCGTCAAAAACCACCTCACGGATAAGTCTCTCACTCGGATTCAATCCGTAGCAAACCATTTGAGAGATCCAACGTTATTGGTAATTACATTATAACAATTACAATATACTGTATGTGTTTAATTACTTCTATTTCCAAATCTTACAATTGGTTAATAGGAGTGGCAACAGGCAAAAATCGTTTCTCATAAGCAAACCAAATTGTGTAACTCGTCTGACTGAAATAATTATAGCTAAAAAATATTAAATTGAATCAATCTTAACAATAGAAGGAATTAAAAATGGGAGTGTAAAGTTTTGGTTGTAGTTTAATTTTTAAAAACTCGACAAGAAAAAGTTACTCATATGAAAAACGAGCACAATATGAAGTTTTTTACTTGTGGCAGGTGTCCAGAGTCCAGAGATTATGTCACACTTTTTATGTAAACATGTTGAATGCGATAGGAAGTGTCAACTGTGCGAAAATGTAGAACTTGCAGATAAATACACCATAAACCGTCACTGCAAAAGAATCCACCCAATCGAAATAGGGTACATTGAAAGGGGTCATGAAGGTTCAGCGTTACTTCCTGATCACAAACCAATCCTCCTTCAAGATTTGTTATGCGCTTTGAATGAATTTGGTATTTCGAATCACTAAAAACTACTGGCAAATAGTCGTTCTCTAAATGGTTTTGTTGAGGAAATGAGGATGCCAAGGTGGGTTCTTCATGGAATCGAGGATTGTGAGGTTAGGGAAAGTTTTGATTGTAATTGCGAGTGGAAAGTAGATGATCGGGTTGCCCAACAGATCGCAGAACCTGCAATGTCAAGTACACAAAATTGTGAAATGGGACATAAATATTGTTCCAGTTTCGCATTTAAAAAATGACGAAGAAGGAGTTGTTAACGAATCATGCCTATTGACAAATATAAAAATATGTAATGTAATCTGTAATGTTTTTATATGATTTTTATGTTTATTCTTTCCAGGATGCCTCCTTCAAAAAGGGGACCCCACAAAATGAGATCATGATTCAGATGGTCAATGAAATCAATAAGGCCATCGAAAATGGTGATTTGTGATAGAAAATTTGACGCCAGTACATATTCAGCAGTGTCTGAAATTGACAGTCACTAGAATCCCATCACCGCAGGGGTGAATATTTTTCATAAGAATGCATTCTAAAAAATATTAAAATAATTGTATAATTTATAAGAAAAACTCAGTTACTTAAAAAAGGAGTATTAGACTAAATACTTGTTTCTTTATAACATTTTTTAGCTTTACATAAACAATGTATATCCCAGAAAGTAACATACGTTTCTGGTTACTTTACAAAAATACATTATAATATGCGCTTCGTATATCGCAAAAAAGTTTACCTAATTATGATAATAATAATTAAATACCCGAATGGAGAATATCAAAGTACTCGAAGTAGTGAGCTATAATTCTAATAATAGTAATAATAATAATAATAGGCATACGTATATTCTCTGAGTTACACGGGAATAGTTAACGAGTGTTCCGTTTCAAACTAAAATATCCAGTCATGAGGAAAATGTAGTTTCTCAAAAATACACAAATAATATGCTTGCTTGTCTGTGTACATGCTATTTAGATTGTAAGGTAATTTTTCAAAAATTGTGTCTAAATATTTATTCCATGTACTGACACCTTGCATTATTCATTACTCCATTACGATACGTCGACATGTTTAAAACCAAATTGTACATTTTCTTTACACATGGCATTTTTTGTTGAAAAAGTAGAATTAATATGGTTTGGGTTAGTCACACAACTTGGAATTTGTTTTACGTAGATTTTGTATGTAGAGATACATATCTTTGTTGTTGAGCATCATTAGTGATGCACGTAAACGGAAGTTTTTTCACAGCTATCAAGCAAATCAATATTACAACCAGTGTAGAGTATTGACAGATGTGGTCACCCTGAAATTGTCACACTATTCTGTGAAATAAATGCCTCGTGTCGCAATTGTGATTGATTGTTTGTTCAGGTGTCACTCTTTTAAAACAAAACTTAAACTTTAATGATAGTGGAGTTATGTCAGTAGACAGCGCGAGTAATTTTTTTGAAGAACGCTTTAATATTATGCTTCTTATATACACTCAGCAGCAACCCATATTTTTTCTCTCTAGGATATTATGATAATTTTCTAATATTTGTAAAACTGAACTTTAACATAACTCGGTAGAAATCATTTACTTTTATCCGCAGCAATCGTTTTTAGCGCATGTATCTTCTTATTGAAACTGTCAAACAAGAAGAATCCTATTGACGTCCCTGCCAAAACTGCTACAAAGATCCACACATTGAAAGTCATCACCGCTAACATGAGAATATAACCGAGAAACACTTGACACATGTGAAACAAGGTGGATAAACACAAGTGCAACAGGCCCTCGCGAAAATCAGGCCGTTTGCACCCATTCCCAGTACTACTTATCGTCCCAGTTGCAATGACTGGCGAGTTGTTGGCTTTCGGGGTTTCCACACTGGTCGATGCGCTTTGCTCATCTTGCTTTGTCGTGGTATTCGCATTCGGCTCATCTTGATTTTCCATCTTACATGTTTCACTTGGGACACCGTTGCCATTTTGAGTTGGTTTTGATTTCACTTCTCCCAAGACGATTGAGGAGTCTCTTCTCGGATCTGTTCCACTACAACTTCGCTTCTTCAAAAATTCCAGGAACAGCCAGTCTCGCAGTGTTCTAATTCCCTCGAAGATAAAAGCGATGAGAGCGACAACAATGCAAGCTGCGACCAAGCCTGTATCATAACAAATAATGGGATTAGAATAAAATGGAATAAATCGGAAGGTGGTTTCAATTTTGAAGAGTGAATTTTTGCACTGTAAATACCTGCCGTTGAGTCTATATTCACACACTTGAAAATGAAGTCTTTCAACGTAATCCCGTGCCAAAATGCTGATTCCATTATGTTGTCTTACCCTGTCTGCCGATACCTACAAAAATGTCTCATCGAGTGTCCACTGCACTAATTGACGGGCTGAACAGCGAGCGTCAAGACAACGTGGTGAAATGCTAATAAAATGTTCCTCCATCAAGAAGAAGAGGTAACTTCCTGGCTTCGAGCTTGCAGAAGGACAGGTTCCATAATACTTTATTCACTATGTTGTCCTCGTCACCAAAAAATGGGTCTTTTGATGCTGACCTAATCTACGTAGTATGCTATAAATACACATATTTATGGATGATTTTGTTTTGTGTGCAAACCTAACTTTAACTTGTGCAGTAGTTGCACATCACGATGATCAAACAATTTTTTTCCCAAATTCATCGACCATAGAAAAAAAAACAGAAAACATGCTATCGTCAGTCTTACTGAAAAACAGAATCCTAAGTCAAATGCCACGAGTGACTGCTGCTCCTGCTGCTGGTCTATCTGTCTGCATAGTTATCTGATTTTTTTAAAAGTATGAAACACATTAACTATCAATCATTCACTCAATCGATTCAATTCACTTCACTGTCACACTCATTCGCCAACACACAATGTATTCCATCTGCCAGATATACAATAAGTATTCTCGTAATCATTTTAATATTTAATCATGAAGATAATGTGAGCCAGAGCTAACATATGTACACATGATGATATTGAACATGCAACCAATAATGTGCTCGACTCACACACTTTAGTCTTAGTCACTAACTCCCTGACGTGTGACGGTGACCTAGCCTTTAAACAATTTCTGTGCTCTCCTTTTCTTAGTATAGTTTCCCGTAAATATGAAAATCCTGTTGATGATTTTTTTTCCAAATCTTTATCGTGCATTGAATTCACTCGTTGTTGTGAGAGGGTTAACGATGCATGGATATCAGCACAAACATCACTATCAGACAATGTTGCCTATTACCTTTCTGTATTTATCAAGCCTATTTTTCAACAGGGTGAATGTGGTGCATGTAACATTCCCTTAATTCTCCTTACTTAAAGAGCTTAATTCCATCCATCCTCATCATTTTCATCGCGATGAGGTAGCTCTCATCATCTCTGCATACAGGTCACTGACTACACTCCACTCCACAAGTATTTTTTTTCAGTATTATTAGTAGCAGAGAACCAACTAACATTGAAGGCATTTAAGGTGCGTCATTGAATTATGTGCGTTGCGTGAGCACGTTAACGTTGTATTACTAACGAACTATAATATAGTGACTGCTCTTGACTATAGCTGTAACTAACATAACCCATAATATCACTTCATGGATACGTGGTTTACGCAAGGTCGTTTACATCCCACATCATTATTGATAGCTCTTCATCTGCTTAATTGCTTACCAAAACCATCTACAAACATCATCGTAGCGCTCATAGTTCACC
The DNA here is from genome assembly GCA_027744215.1 of Troglopedetes dispersus. NCBI lineage: Eukaryota > Metazoa > Arthropoda > Collembola > Entomobryomorpha > Paronellidae > Troglopedetes > Troglopedetes dispersus. Next base: position 5,665 of record JAHZNF010004147.1, on the reverse strand, counting down.
ACATTAAGTACAAATTGAAAATTTTCATGGCAATTCATCTCCTCACACTAAACAGCAGAGTAATAAAGCATAAATTGCTTAAAATATTCACTGACTTCCATGTAGTAATAATGCAATTAAATTGAGAACACAGCAGGCAATTTGGGCATAGAACAGAAAATTTTGTGTGAAAGAAAGAAATAACAAAAACATTTTTACTGCAATTTGTAGTCCAGTCCATAAACTTATTAAAAGAAAGTTAAAGAAAAGATGGACCTACAAAGTTCTTGTGAATTAACTTTACACCTGAAAAGAAATATCTTAACTGATTGTAAGGGTTAACCATAGTAAAGATCAGTTAGATTTATAATCCCTCGAATTATACTTAACGGGGTTTCCCAATTTTTGGTTGAGCATATGAGTGGGGCGACGGAGTCATTCATCAAAAATATAACTTTGTTCGTATTCATTCTTATTCATCAGCCCACAAGATGGAAATACCATAGCTAAATTAAAATGCTATGCTTCTTCGTTTATGGAATTGTGCGAGAAGACCCTTAAATTTTCCCAGTGATTAAAATAAATTATAGTTAGTTGATAGGACTTGCGTACCAAGTCATGCTGGATTTTTTTGGAAGAAGCAATGTAAATACAAAAAAATTTTTGCCCAAAAGTATTTATTTTTTACTGATATTCTCCCAAATTGCATAAATCTCTTCTCTACTAATTGTGAACCGCATGTGGCTTACAAGAAACCCAAAGTTGCTTGAGGTACATAAGAAAGAACAAATTATTTTCGGAATATTGTGTGTGTTTTATAAACTATTTTTCTGAAAATGGAATTAGCATGTAATTTACAGGAGTAGTATTTTAAACTTAGCAGTTGAACTCATATTGGTTTTGCGCATTGTCGCAAAACATCTCTACTGGAAAGCTTCAAAAAATATCCAGGATCTAAGGCATAGAAGGTACACTTATTGAACTCATCGTGGATTTATTTTTTCGTACTAATTTCGGTAAATGGACCATATCATGTGACGTGGACATGGGAGAATTTGTTGTCGGTGTGCATTCCAAGTGATTAAACAGCAAAAAATACGTCAACATTCAATAACAAAAAAAAAGCAAATTCTTGACACAAAAACCACTTTGGCAAAACATGAATGTCCATCATTCGTCTATGCAGGATACTTTTCTAAGATTTTGCAGACTTCTCGTCTCCTGCAGAGTTATATCAGCACCATACTAACATTCCTCACTGGTAAGTCAACCATGAATGGTTACAGTTTATAAGGAAAAATGTACATAAAACCAATCCTATTATTAAGGAATCACTCCAGGATGATTGAAAACTTGTAAATTATAAATTACATTCATTTTGATCATGCGGTCACTCAGCAATTATCACGCCACCGCAATTTAGTTAGTGGGTGTAGTTGGGGCTCGTCATTCTGAATGACTAGAGAAGCCAAATCCTGGAAGATTTCAAACAAAAATTCTTTATTCTTCATCAGAAAATGTGAAACCCGTGATACACCAACTGACCCAATCAGAAAAGTTATAATAATATTGCCAATTTTGCTTTATTTAAATTTGCCCGTACCATATGCCCAAGGCAAGGTGAGTTACTGAAATTTAACAGTCATCAACTTGAAAATGAATGAAATCTCTGTAACCTTCCAGCCAATGGCAAAAATCGCATGACTGAAGGGGAATTGCAGGTACATACTCGAACCCTGTCAAGCCCAGACACGCATAATGTCATCTTTCCGTTCACATTTTCATATCGTCAATATTTCAGAATTTTTTCTTTTCATGCTGCATGAGCTACTGCTTGTGTGCATATTTGTCTATGCGTTTGTTCAATTACATACGATATTGCATTAAGTTCAGTAGATCTCGTTATGGACCCAAGCTACCATTTCGTCAGTATTGTCACTTCATTGTACGATAACATCGTAAATTACCTAATTCTTTTTAATTGCCTACGCTTGACGGATAATTATATAATACTCGCTACACATAAAAATGAGCCCACGTACCCCTTGTTGTGTCACAAAACGAAAACAGGTGGAATGACTGGATATTTTTCGAAAGAACAAGAACAATTAGTGTGATTCTCTGAATAATTAGACCATGAACTTGTTAGATTAGAACTCTTACAGGTAGTGGTTTGTATCCCGAGCTGGTTTTGCGTAATTAAATGGCGATTGGAAGCAATAAATGTGTGTACCTTAAATGCGTCACAAGAATGTGCTTATAAGGAACAGGCTGAGGCATACATATCTAGTGCGTAAGGTCAACCTGATAATTTTTGTTGCGCAGTTCAAAAATGGTACGCAGAAAAAGATGAGCAGTACCTGCAGCATCAAGGGAAAGCTAACAGTCTCAATTATTTTAATAGTTTTAACCAAACTCGGGTTTCTTCCTTCCACCAAAAACTAAAAAGCTACCTTTTCTTACTATCATTTTTCAAATTTAAAGCTCATCTATGCATGTAGTATCCTTCCCTAAAACTGAATTGATAAGAGCATGGCACGGCTACCCATCATCTAAATTGGTGAGCCTGATTGTCCATAATTCCACTCCCTGGTTGACTGTCAAAACTGAAGGTAAAAAACAATGTGAAATCAGGGCCGGACAATACAGGTAATCAACAAGAATTGTTTATCCAAACTCCAGTCAATCTTAACAATTTTTCCTCCTGACTAGACTCGCTTTTGCGCGTCATCATCATCATCAGCAGCAGCAAGAACAACGTCACACAGGACCAAGGCTTGTTATTTTTATGAATGAAAATGAAAACAGGCAAGCCCATATTCACGATCTTAGCCTCGAACGCTATTTGTAAAAGTTGTGTGCATCTTAAAAAAAAACACAGGGATTATGCGATTCCACCACTCTATCAAGCTAGCATTCCTCACAATTCAGTCATTCTATACCACATACCCAGTTTGAATCGTTTTTTTTCTCATCTCTCTTGATATCACGTTGTTATTACCCTACCTTACCCTACCTTAGTTTGACTAACCGTATAATTTTGATGAGATTCAACAATACAACGAAACCATTACAATAACCATTATTATAACTACTTCCCAAATTCACATCACGATAGACTATTCTTTAAAACATCAAAAGTAGGTAGGTACGGCTGGCTCCTGGCATGCATCAAACAATAATCTACCTACTTCTTGTATGGGATGGTTTTTGGAAAAGTAACAATATGAATCATTTCCATAAATCATTGTACAAGCTCACACTATATATTGTCGTCGTTCACATGTATTCAGTGAAAAGTGTAGGGGCGGCAAGAACCATACGAAATTTTCTGTCTCAGGGTAAATACGGAGGATTAGTTGTGGATGGAAAAGTCCTGGCGCTCCGTCTGAATATTAAACTACTTTGACAGACTGAATGGCTTCTGTCTTTTGTATTCTCTACACTTTTACTTGCTAATGTTTTAATGAAAAGAACAACGGTGTTTATAAAACATTTTTTCTATATACACCTACGTAAAGCTTCGTGAATAGGAGAGAAGTATCAAAAGCCAGAAATCCCATCCTTCCCACAACCAGACTTGCCTTTGCTTAGCTGACCCACCCTTCTCATAAAATTTCATTCATTCAAACTTTTTATAGCCACTTGTCACCGTTGTTGTTAGGTGCTGCTGCAAAAATCATGTGTCATTGTGATTGTAGACTGAAAATTTTGTCATTACCCAGATGATTATCATTCCGGACGAGTAGCAGAGAGTGACTTGATGAAACCCAAAGAGATACAACGTGACTACTCTTTTTTTGTTGTAATGTGGATTCCATCTCTAGAAGATTTAAAGAAAAAGTGGGAATTGTGCCGAACACGTCTGTTGATAAAACTACTTCCCTACCTTTTTAGCAGTCAGGTAAAATAAATGCTTATTACCTACTTTGATGAACACTTTTTGGCTTATTTTTCATAGACTTGACTCTGGAATAAAAACATGTTTTGTAAAAAAAAACTCCAGATATTAGGCCTAGCACTGGGCTTTGCAGCGAAAACCTGTTTTGCTTACCAGAAGAGAATGAATGAATGAGAGATTTTAAGGTGAAAGAATGTACCAGATAAAAAAAATCCCTGCAAAGGAAAGGAAAATTGCAACATTCTCTCTCACGCACACAAAAATAGGGTTATCTATGAAATTACGCCCGCACCTAAATTCAGGAAAACAAGTGAAAAATGCTTTTACTATTCGTTTACACATTACATTTTTTGCAACCACACTAGTTGTAAGCATATTTTTGAAACTACAAGGATGACAATTAGCTGATGAATATATTTTATTTTTTGTGACTTGCAATGCTTCATTACTGCACCTCTCTCCTTTTATGCTCCTAAAATTTCTGCCTGTGTAGGGAGAAATTTTAATGTGCATAAAATAACTGCCAGTAGCCGTCAGAGGGAGGGTGCACTAAAAATAGTGAGCCAGCATACATACTATTAATGCAAATAGTCCACAAAGTGTATATTTTTAATCCTTCATTTTAATTCATGCTTTGTGGTTGCGGTTCCGAAACAAGTGATATACTTCTTCAAAACTCAGCATGCATGTCCTCATCCTCAATCATTCACAAAAAGAAATCTAACAAAAATGTATAAAAAGGATTTTGCGTTGCAAATTGGATATTTTTTAGGGAGATGAGATGGTGTAGAAGAAAAAGCTTTTTTTTAACAAGTCCATTTTGATTCTGAATGAAATGAAAAAAAAAATGAATGAATCTTGGATAGAAGGTTTTCTTCTTTTTTACAAATGACTGTTATTGTCATTAGAGGACTATAAAAAATCCAGGCAAGGTAGGGTAGAATTAGAACGTAATGATACGAGCAATTTCTGCCAACAGACCAACACGAGTTGGATTTTTTCACGTGAATGCATAATATAATGCACAAACACCGACCACATAATAAAGATTATCATACATCTCTCTATCTCTCTCTCTCTCTCTGATTTTTTTTGCTACATTTCTTATAAGTATAGTGGTGCATAGTTTACTCTTTCACGTTGTACCTTTTATTACAAGCGTGAACGTGAGTATATGTTTATCGCATAATTTTATCATCATCATTGTCGACTTGAATAGTTTGGTGATGGTGCGGTTGTAGGAGATAATCGCCATGTTTGTTGGTAGCAGATGAGAAGTAGTTGTAGTAATAGTACAGTAGTAATGAATAACAATCAGGCAACTTGTACCGCACCTTAAAAAAGAACCCTAATTTCTATTCATTCATTTTTTCGGCAATTCTTATTTCATTCATTCATATTATTTCAACATGTAGATACTTTAGGGATCCAAAGTACTTTGTACAGTGGCACATTTTCAGTTTTCATACTATTATAATGTAGATGCTCATTTTGCTGCTGGTTTGTTCTGGCAGAGAAGCGCAGGTACTCTCTCGAGTTGTTTTGTTCCTCTTTCCCAACTGCATCATTACAGAGTACGGCACACGTGATCGTCATTGTCATACTCGAGCGGTAACTCCCCTTACATAATTCTATCTTCTTCACGTAGAATACCAGCTACGACAATAGAACCATCTCATTTTAGTTTCACTCCAATAGATGATCTGTGGTAATTTCATTTTCCATTTTTATATTTTCTGGACAAGGGAAAAGACATAACTATGCTTCGTTTTTTGAGCGAGCAAA
>JAHZNF010004146.1:0-34970 GCA_027744215.1 Troglopedetes dispersus | reverse complement strand
GAAAAGAGTGCACACTTGTACTCCACAAGAAGAACTCCCACGTCACATCTGTTCCCAGTCACATTTAAAACGGAGCATGAACACGATGACGACAACGGATGACATGCAGACAGACATGAAAATCATAATATTAGGTGTGCCACGTTCATTACCCAATAATAATCCCCTCTTCCCCTCCCTAATTCTAGGTTGCCTTAAATGATGATGAAATGCCACTTTATTTCTTTTTTTTTAAATGATAATAAAAAAGACATATTATTCCATCGCATGATCAACATTTTCAACATCACCCCAGCCGAACCACTATCTGCAACTGTTACCTACCTAGATTGTACAATGTTATATTTTTATTACTCCACTTTTCCCAGTTTTAAGCCCAAAAAATATTAGAGTGGAAACATGTAGTATGAGAACAGATGACGTGTGGGCCATAATTCCCTGAATGAATGGCCACATTAGGTCCAATTGGTAATATATCAGACATCACAGCAAGAGTTATTACCTCCACAGCCCCCACATATTTTATCGTAGTCGACCACAGTAAAGTACATCCGCTACACGACTTCTTGCTTCTCAATTATTGAGAGAAATTGGACACGAAAACAAAGTTTTTTTTGTTCAAAGAAATATAATTTAGGTGAAACCCATATACAATTTAGCAGAGAGTCACGATAAAGTATGGAGCCACTGCCGTTAAATAATAATCAGAGAACAGCACAAACCAAGCATTAAGTGTTCTTGACACTCTCCTCAACTCAATTCAATGTCTTGAGAGAGAAAAGTATGGAAGAAGAAGGGACGGGTGCCTTTTCATCCACTCGAATCGGGTTTGTGGTAAAATGACATTGGTAATTGGGGTAAAGATAAGATGCGATGGTGCATACATGAGGTACATAATTTTCAGTATTGCCGAAGCTCAACTTCTGCTTCATTTCACCCACAAACAGTGGACGAAATTATGAACGTTTTTACCCGCTGCTGCATCCATCTGTTGAAATACTTGAAATCACTATTTCTCCACTCTTTTTTACCTGAAAACAGCAATTTTCTGACCGTGAAATGATAATAATAATGAAGAAGTGTAGAATGACGATAATGGTTAAATACGGAGCAGATGAGGAACAGTTATATGGGCAGCAGCGGCAATGGCAGACATGATCTTTCATGAAGATAGGACAAGGCACCAGTCCTAATGGAAAGTGAAGGGAAATAGATAGATTACATGTTTGATGATGATGAGCCTCTTCTCCGTAAAAGTTAAGTGTATAATGAATACAACCAAGCGGATAAGATTATCGTGGCATTTCCTTCTCCTATTTTTCATCTTGGTGATTTTTCTATATTTTAGTCCGTCTGCTCGGTCCGCTTCGTTGGCTTAAGTTGGTTATCTTGTGATTACCACTGCAGCTATGTGTTATTATTAGTTATTTGTGTGTTTGTGTGTGGAATGATTACATGGTAAAGTAGACAGGGACCTCACCAAACGTGCTCATCAAGCACTCGGCAAACCCACTCATCATCCTTTTTTCTTCATTCGATCATGATGGTCGTTTTAGGCTTTGTGAAGTGAGTCACATCATCCAACCAAGTAGTCAGGTAGGGAGGCAGGTACGGAGGGGATTTAATAATAGTAATAGCAGTGCAGTTGAACAACTCAAATTGTAACAACTCTGTAGTTTTCTGTTTCAGGGAATTCTCTTACTCAAATGGGACTGGCTTTATATAATAATTCAGGTAAGATACTCTGAGAAAAAAATGGAACACGAATTCTGGGAAATTACGATGTTGGAAAAAAAATGTTTATATTTTTAACATTGTTTGCGCATCCTTATTTTGTTGCAAAATAAAAAGGAGGAAAAAAAGCGTGTTGTAATTTGGTAATAAGTAGCCAAAAGAAAATTATTTCACTTTTTTACCAATTGCGTGAGGTTTTCCATTTTTTTCATACTTTTTTTCTTCATTTAATGAATAATAGTCCAAAACGAAAAAAAGTGTTGCTTCCGAGCAGCATTTCGTCATACGTTATTATCATCTTCTGCCGGAATAACCAAACAAACTCTTGCCTGATTTTTGTTCGTGCTAGTCATTCAATTAAGTGAATCAGTCGGCCGCACTTGGGAAAAAAATAAATGGTATTGGAGGTCTTGTCGACGTCTCCACCAAACGAATCAACCTCTTCCCTGGGACGTGCACTTATATAACAGTATTAAGTGAATGGAACAGAACGGAGCGCGGACGAAATGAAATACGATCTTGACTTTTCAAGTGGGTAGAAAATCCTATTGAATTGGATTAAGGGGAAAATTGGACGGGCGGACTAAAAAAATATCTCATCATCATTCTCACTCTAGTCTTTTGCTGGTGGAAAATGGAGCCACGGAAATCAGCAGCAATCAAGAAGTTAGCATAATAATGATTACGTGTTTATTTATGTTTCTCTGTTTTTTTTCAACTTGTATTTTCACTTCACTACCTTCGTCGAGGGAGAGAAATCGAAGGGGAAGGAAAGAGCTTTGAGATGATGAGTGGCTCCGCGGCTAATAATAAGGGGATTTTTTCAGGTGTGTTCCATTTTCAAAATAATTATGTACGAGCCGGTGGGCTTGTTTGCGCCTTTAGGATTTTTTTTTCTCTTTTCGCCTGAAATTATTTATTAACACTAGAAATAAGCTGTAGAATTTTCATGATACAATCATGGTGGAAAGAAACATACAGAATGGATGAATAGCAAAGATACATACAATAACGTGTTACAGGTGAAGTGATCAGAAGAACTCCAGCTCAGTAATCTTTCAAAACCATCCGTTTCAGGTTCCTATTGCCTTTTCGATTTTGGACCAGTGAGTCGTGATGATGCTTCAGCTTATTTTTCTTCATTTCCACTTTTCTTAATGTATTTGCATGGCATATTCTCTGTCAAGAATAATCAGATCTTCAGTTACGATATAATAATATGAAAGAAAGAAAATCGTCAACTAAATTTCTGCTAAATTCCTGCAAGTTAAAAAATAACATTACCTCGGCATTCTTGTGGACGCAATTCCAAAGTGCTTTCTCCCGGTAGCAGTGATAAGTTGAGATTTTACCGACCACTGGGAACATTTTATGAAATTTTCTGCTATATCACTAAGTACGATTTGTATTATGTGTCACTTATCTATTTTACATACTTTTAACATGATTATCTCCACATTCCAAAATCACGTCAATCAACTTGTCCACCGTATCCCTGCCTTTCTCTCCAGGAAAGAGCATCTTCAAAACGCTCACAAGCTTAAAAAGCCAGATTTCACCGTCCAGGTAGATCCCGAATTTTTTTGAAACACAATGCAATTGACACTGTAAACATAGAATGTGGGTAATGACTACTTTCTTGGAATTTCTGTGCGCATGACTGAAAAAATAGATATTTGTATAAATGCTCACCGCTGCTGGTACAGTTTTATCTTTGGTGCACTCCCTATGCCAGTCTGCATAGTAATCAGGAAGCTTTCCAGTCCAACCGTCTTGACACTCGAACACCTTCAGGTCCTTCTCCGTAAAGAGTCCATTGCTGACCTACAATTTCACACCGTTAACGAAAATCAAGTTGATAACCATTTAAAAACATATAAAGCTATATCACAGTACCTGGAAGTTACCAAATATGAAGACGAGTCCCACAAAATGGACCCACTTCATTGCAAAAATCCGTCCACATGACATCTTTCTTTGAAAATTTACTGAGACTTTTCTTTCTGAGACTATCAGTATGATCAGTTTAACTAATAATATTTCATCTCACAATGAGAAATGATTCATGGTCAACCAAACTGACAAAGATATTTAATTAGGTTAATTGGGCATTCTTCATTGAAACACAATTCAATATTGATTTGTAGTGTTAACTTTCCCTCTATTATCATTTTTTTTATTTTTCAGTGAGTTTACTGCAAAGCATTAAAGTGGCTATATGGCATCCACAAAATATTATTCAATATTGTCCACATAGTTTCGGATTGTCAAGAAAGAACAATAAGCCTTGATTTTATTAGTTCGCAGTGGTATTACCTTCCATCCTTTTTCTGCGAGCATATTCCCCGTCAGCCACGGTGAACTGTACAGCCTCCTCCATCGTTCTTAATGCTTTGCTCTCTTCCTATCTCGTATCCATCGTGCGCATATATTATTATTACAAGTACAACATGGCATGATGGCATGAACGGGTCGCATAAATTACCCTGTGAAAAAGCCGGATTTTCACTGGTAATGGCATTCGCCTGACAGTTTTAGTGCGGAAAAATGGGGCTGAGATTGGAAGGCGAGACTGTGTGCCCTCGTAATTTATTGGTCATTTGACCATGGAGGTTGACAGCGCTCCGTGAATTATCTCCTCTCGCGCTCTCTCTCTCTCTCTCGTCTTCGAATCTCTAGTAATGTATGTATATCATACGCGCACATTCTCTCGTGCCCAGTGTTTCACCAAAAAAAACACAGGATTCCTCTTCTTCTTCATTTTTTTTTCTCCCGCTGTGGCCAAATGCTGAAGCATACCTTTCGTAAGTGGAATGAGCGAAAATAACATTTTCTAAATAAAAAATGCATATATACGTAAAAAAAGTATATATTTCCGTATGCCATCATGTTACATTAAAGTAGGACCCCCACCCTTTTCCACCTCCTGCCTTCAAATATAGGTATATCCATTCATGCATGTTCGCTCTAATCTATTGCTTCCTCCGTCTCCTCCTCCTTCACATCATCTCGGAGAGGATCATAAAACACTTGCTCCACTACCCCTGCCACCACCACCACCCGGCTCAAATGAATGAACCGAGAATAAAGTTGATGACGATGCTCCATTATGCGGACCGTGTGCGTAGTGAAACCAACACGGCCGCCGTGTTGTTTCCTGTCATGCTAAATCTTGTGTGCAAAATATACACATTTTGTATTTGTACTCAGAATTTTCACACTCATCACACCATTTCTCTTCTTCCCATTTTCTCGTGTTCCACCTTCCCTTCCTTCTCTACACGTGAGTTGGACATTTTTATGAGCCTGATCAGTCCGCCGCACGAATCACATCAAATCATTTAAAATATGTTCATTTCATAGAAAAAATACAATTTTTATCAAGTTTTTTTTCTTTACATTTTTACAGCAAAAAAAAAGTTTGAGCAATACGCACAGTTCAAATGGGTGTACAGGAGAATAAAGGAGGAAGAAATTTTTATTTTTACACCGAAGAGATCATGTCATTGTTTCACATTTGTACTTTTTGTTCTAGTCACTTGACGTGGCGGCACGGCGGTTTTGATCCCAATGGATACTTTTTTTTGTCGGCATGTTTCAAAAAATAGTATAAAAATTAACATGACAGGTTCAATTGTTGTATGTAGTAATAATAGAGGTAATAAAGAGGAAATATGATTATTATATTTTTTGGGAAGTGTACAACAAGAATACACAGAACATGAGTGCATATTTCGGATGCCTGCAACAAAACAAAGGCAGAAAAAAATAGCATTTAATACGTGGAAGACAAGCAGATGATATTAGTTACGTACATAAAAGGGGAGTTGACATGACAAGAAGACGTGGAGGCAGCAGCAGCAGCGGAGCCGAGAGGAGATTGTTGAAGGGCTGGCTCATTCGCATTGTGTTCATTTTTATATATGAGTTGAGGGACAAGTAAAAGCAGCAGCGATGGGACCCCCAGTGGACAGCCTGTCCACGTCAAGCTGTGACCAAGATGAGATCCCGTCTCCACCCTGAATTATGAGCTTCCCTGCCTCCGCCAAAACAATGGACACGAAAATAAAATTATGATTATTCTTTCCACTAAAATATCCTCGCATTAACTAGCTAACAGAAGAAAAAATTTGGTAAGCAATCATATAAATTGAAAAACAACATATGGTTACTTGTTGTGGGCTACAGCAATTTTTAGGAAAGTTAGCTGAATAGAGAAAAAAATGAAATACTAACGAGCTCCAATTATTTTATTTTCGAATTTTTATAATATATTGTTCACTGATATGGTACGTCTTGTAAATAAGAAAATTGGTTCTGTTCAAAATAAAAAGAGAGTCAGGCCAAAGGAGCTTTTACATATGTGCTTCAGATTTGTTTTTTTGTGAACTGAATTATAGAAAACAAAATTAATGCTGTAGCATCCTACAAAGATTGGCCCCAATCCATACAACCGCAATAAAATACATTATACATAGGCGATAAGCTCCGGTGACTTGTTAAACCTATTATGACACCTGATTCAAATGAGGAGCGGGGATTGAATTTTACACGGATTTCCAACAATCGCTGACAATGAGTCAGTTTTTACTGTCATTTTCCTGTCACATCCTCTCCGGCTTTGTTCCACATGACACTCACTTCTCTTTCGTCCACATGACTCATGATAAGGTTGAAAATGTGTTTGCGTTTCGAGTCTCCGGTGTTGTGTGAGCCCCATGCGGAGACTAATCCATCTTGTCGTCATTACCATTATTACCATTTCTTATTCCTTGTCAATAATGGAGTGTAAAGGAGAGCGAACAGGGAAGATTAGAGAGTGGAGGCTTGGCCACATAGTGAGAGGGAACTGCCACATTGTAATTGTTTGCGAAGATTGTTGTCACCTCCTAAAAGGAATGAAGAATGGCTCAAGTCAGCTCAATGTGTGTGGCAGACAACTGACAAGATTCGTATCAAAAGGGATATTATAAATTTTCTCTCAATTGTCAGCCCCGTCGACTCAAACCGTTTCACAACATCACTTCTCTCTCTTTCTTCTCCAAAAAATTTCTCACATGATTTGCATGGTTGCCTCTGCATAACACCAATGCTGGAAAAGTGTACGTATTATCTTTTCCCCTGAAAATAAGAAAGGAAAACCAACCCAGCCGCATTGTTGACCGTCTTAATGATGATATCTATCCCGTTCATTGAATGAACACAAAAAAATCTTATCTCGATAAAGACTGCCTTTCAGGAGGGCTTCCTTATTAATCCTTTCCTTTCTGATGAACTCGGTGACTGCGTGTGCGTGTACAAATATTCTTAATCCTCTCCTTTGCACACAAACACATTATTACATTCTTAGTCTCTCCACTGTTTTATATATCGTACCTTTATATGAAGGAGACCACCGGAGATGACAGAACATAAGACTCCGCCAAGACACACACATAAAATAACTTCTTTTTTTCTCAAATCTTCCATCATCATCAACGTCATCGGAAAACTCCTCCTGTGATTTTGTGCCAGTGGAGGTAACAATAATGTGAAAAAAATTAAATGACAATGGATCTCTGATTGTTTTTCTTGTGATGACGATAATCATCGTCTATGTTCTCTCCACAGTCGTTTCTTCAACCATGTGTCATGTCGTGCTCCATCGGTAGCGGCAAAAAGCAAGTACAAAAAGTTCCCTAATATCCATTATTTTTTAAAGGGCTATATTTATACATTATTAATAATTTTTATTACTCCCATAATAATAATTCCACTGCAAACAAGATTGGGCCAACGAAAAAGTCGCTGTGAATGGCGTGGATGGTGGCTTGTCCAAAAAATACACACTCGACAGGTGGCCACACGATCACCTGTAGACAATTTTTTTTGCCAGCCTGTATAATGTCGTCGTGGTCATCAGCCCTGTCATGGCACACAAGAGAATGAGATGGGGATACCACCTCTGATGACTGTGCTCCCGCCAAGCCCAACAGAATAAATAAATTGCTAAATGTTATTATCCTTTTTGTACACACTTTTACTTTGCTGATCTACCTCTCGTCGTCGTCGACAAAATGTTAAGGGATTATTATGAATAATGTTTATGTGAGTGAGGAAGATATGATATTATGATATAATTGCATCATTCATTTCACTGTCATTAGCATAATAATAGTAACCAAGAATAGTATAATTCTATTCGAGGTGTCTTGTCTCATATGTGAGAAATGTGAAGAAAAAAATGGACAGTTCGTGTCAAAAAGTGACAGGTGTGATGTCCATTTTACTCTTTACCATTTTAATGACAACAATAAGAAACTTTAGGACATCATGTCACTTTGTACTCTGCTTTTCAATGGTCTGCTTTGCATTTTTTATGTGCGATATAATTTGAATGGATCTTATCTATTTTATCACTGCAGCAAAATACAAGAAGAAAACGTGTCCCTAGGAGCAAAACTTTTAAAAGATCGTTCAAAAGATAATCTATTTTACATGAGCTAATGAAATTAAATTAAATGATGAAATACGTCTAACCTGTCTTCATTACGTACATTAATCTAAAAATGTGTGCGTTCGGCGTTCGGCGGACCGGCATCACACATGACTGTATTTATTGGAGTACATAATATACCGCCCTGACCGTGAGTGACAGTATGATACTGACAGAGTTCATTCATCCATTATTCCTTTTTAATCCTAAAGTGACATTTTGGAAAAGAAAAGCTGTATTGTGTTCACCGCAAAACCATTATATTTTGAATGTTTACAAGGCCACCCATCATCCACCACAACCAATAATAGAATCGAACTTCAATTATTATTATGTGATCAACTCTGGTTCTGATTCTTGTTCAGAATCCATTCACCATTTGAAGCCACTTCTAACATTGAGAAAGAGACGAAAATGCTATCCTTCTGCTTTGTCGCCAGTTAATAATACAAAAATGACAAGGTAATACAGACATAGTTTTTAGAGTACATAGTGAGAGAATCAGTAATACTTGACTGACACGGAGGTTTGTAAAATCAATCACACCGCAAACGCTTTTCTGTCACAGGATCAGTAATATATTATTACGGTATTGCAATTTTAGTCGTTATCCTCACTGACAAGGATAAGGTTAAGGCGGCAAGTGTCCAGTATGAGAGAGAACACCTACATACTTCGACATCACACGACTACCCCACAGATTGAAGTTTACGGGAAACCACAGAATGTATAGACGCGTTGTTACCTTTTGTTATAGACTTCACCATTTACTGTACTTTTGTAAAGGGTAACGGTGAATATTTTCTGAAGTCTTGTTCCTTAACTTTTGCTTGAACCTAGAATAGTAGTGGCACCAATTTTTTTTTCTTGGAGTAATTTGTCTTCTTAAATTTTTCGTCCTTTATTACTTTAAGTATCACTTGTAATTCGAAAAAATACCATTGTCACTTAAATTCTCTTGTCGAATGAAGAAAAGAGAGCACTTTTTCAAAAAGGAAAAGTGATGTCACGTGCTTCGGTTAAAAAAAAAGAACACAAGCAACAATACCCCGTATCCAATTTATTTATAAATAATATTACCATTTATAATCCACAATGCCATTTAGACGGTATCGTGGTTTTTTAATCTTAATCTCAATGAATTATGATATTTACAAACCAAGCTGCGCCGTTCAGATATTTTGGGAGCTTCAATATGTAATATTTACTTGAATGTGAGGGACAAAACCTTCCCAAAAATATTTTTACCACTGAACTAAAGCTTACAAAAGGCGAGAGGAGCATGAGCCGAACAAAAAAAACGCAACAGAAGTAAGTGGCAGATTTATTAGGCATATCCGATTTCCTGAAAAATGTTTGTGATAATGTTGATTAGCTACGCCTTGGCATGTTTGATGGTGATAGTGAAGTGAAGCTGTTTCACACACAGCTCAGATTTCTCTGTGAGTAGTAAAGAGGGAAAAAATGTATACTTACGTAATAATATTACACATTACACGCATCCTTTCATATATGTGCATATATATGACCGATTGGGTTTTATATTATATGCATTTAAAGATTTATGAGGCCATTTATCAAAACATACATAATGTATACGTATCTACAGAAGAACAGCAGAGAAGTCTCCTGCCGCAGCAGCAGCGGTTGCTCAGCGAATGATGGCGACGTGGCTTCGAAAGAATTATTGGCAATTCGAAACTGCATAATTGAATGGAATTTTTTAATAGCAGAGAAAATAATTTTCTTACGTGTTGGATTGGATTGGAAGCCATAAGAGCATGTAATCAGAACATTATTAAAAAATGTTTTAAAAGCTTAAAGCCCAAAAAATGAAATAATTGCGGAATAAAATTTGAAGGAACATAAGTTCCCAATTCACTAATAGGTATTTTCCACGTGTCCACATAAAAAGCGGAAAGTGAATGGAGTGCCGACGTAAAATATGTCTTGCTCGGTTTTTTTTCTCTCCTTGTCCTTTAATATACATACATGACATAACCACATTACACGATTTCCCGTGAAAGTGGATGTTTCCCAGGAAGAAGAGTAATTGACGGTGTCTCTATTGAAGAGCAAAGTTCATTTGTCTCATGGTCCCTTTACAATAAGCTTACCACTCACGAACGACTAAGCATATTTCATGCTTCCTTTTTTTCCAGCCGCCACGTAGTACCACACGATAAACCAAGAAGACGCTGTAAAGTGCAACTGCACTACACACATACATACTTACCTACTCATAGTAGTCACACAGAAGCCATTACTTTTCTTTCCAAAAAAAGAAGAGTCAACTAGTCTCTCTCTCTCTTCTCTTTCCGGCGAAACATATGTCTCCTGTCGAAATCCACTCTGCCCTCTTTGTTATCCTCTCTCTTTTCTACTTTCAGTCTATCTTGTTCCTCATTTATTTCCGTCCCGGCACACACACAGACCTCATCATTTCCCTGTCAAAGTTCAGCAGAGAAAAAAAGGCGAGAGAAGAAAAAGCTCTTCGTATTTTTTTCCTTCCTCTCCTTCACGATCAATTACCATTAGTCTTCCCAAAAAAAGACTTTCAAGTCAGGCCTTTCCCGAACATTTTTCATCCGAGGAGGCTTTTGCCTCCACACATGATCACATGACGATGATGAAGATGCTCCTTTTACCGGTGGAAATGTAGCAACATTTTTCATTAATTCAATAATAACATGCTCTCTCTCTCTCTCTCTCTTTATTATTATTTCTACTGGTCTTTAGTGTGCACTGCAAACGGCTCGATTCTTATTCACATTGATTGCCATCTCAATTAAATTATTTCCCAAGAAAAAGTCGGAAGACACGACCATTGCTCTGGAGTACCAGGATTTTCTCTGGAACCATCGGGTCACATTCCCATTAACGCCCTGAGCCATTCCACGAAGACCTAATTGTGGTCTGGTGAGAACGTCACGGGTCGTGGGTGTCAATTCTGACATGAGTGACCAGAGTCGACCTTGGCATCCAAAGTGTAGGAGGTCCTCTGCTAAGTAGTTCTCCAGTATGTCAATGTTGTTCGTATTTGCCCAAGACTGAAAAAAATACGTATGGTGGATACGAAGCAAATAAAGCATTGATTAATCAGCACTTGTGTGTCAAATAAAGTGTAGAGTGAGTGAAGAGAGGTTACGTGTTGAAAGGCTGGCCAAAGGAAGGAATACCGCTTCCGAATGGTTGGGTCTGGATACGTGACAAACACAGTTTTCCTCCATCTCCACAAGAGATTCGGAGTGAGGATGGTGGAGGAATTGGTGGGAACGAGGTAGCGACCTAAATACTTGTCAACCAATTCAATTAGCTGAGAATGAATGTGCTCTTGTTCCGACTGATTGACTCCTTTCATGCTGATGGTGACACGATGGAAGTCGACAAACACAATTTCCTCTCCGTTGGTTTCCTCCTGAAACCGTCGCACATCCGCTAGAATCGCTGTCACCGGGATTTGTCCCAGAATCGTGTCATGACTTATCCAGAAAAGTTCACCGCTTGAATTGTTATCAATACTGGTCCCACCATTTTTATTATTATTATTATTAATTTTATTGCGACGAGGGAACAGTGGACGGTGTGTCACACGCAAGTCCAGATAGCGGATGCCATGCATCAGTTGTTCATAAATGGATTGCTCTTGTCTGATATGTGATAAATAAAAAAAATACACGCAAAAAATATATATTCATGAGATAAATAAAAAAAAATACTTTATCATCTATGATCTTATAGATCTTATACTTTAAATATGTAGTGAGTACTTTTATTACGTGATTTCATATGCAGCCACCGGATTAATTTCCGACTGGAGGAGCCCATTGTATCTTTCCCAAGAGCCGGAGTTATGCGTTCCCGGAATCAAAAGGGAAGTGACTGCCACATCCCCAATCTCCTCTTTAAGCGCACTCATCCACGTGGGATATAATCTGAGACACTTACTCTTCAAAACGGTGCTGATCCCTTGAAAACCATTTTCACTTTCATTCTTATTATTATTACTTCTGGTCTGTGCCCTACTGGTTCTTACGTAGGCGATCCAATAACCGAGACAAGAATTTTCCTTCCAATCTCCATTTATATTCCCCTCAAATCTGGCAGTGGTCTTATAGTACCCAGCTTTTGCTTCTCCCCAGGATTTTACCGGATACTTCTGGGAAATCGACGGAGGTGGAAGAGGTCTCGGAGATGAAGGTGAAGCAGGATCCGTCAAGAAGAGCCCAATGTAGTCATCAAATTGAGAATTGTAAATGGTATCAAAATTTATCCAGTTTAGTTCCAGCCGACGATCACACTTTGTTTCAGTAAACCAGGTCCATGGCTTGTACCACGCGCGACGGGGACAGTCTGGTTCCGAGGACACTGTCAGAAATAAATCCGGTTCGGAATCAAACAATCCCTGACCACCACCTAATCCCACACATAGTAGTAGCGATGTAAACACTCCCGAAAACAGAAAGCGGTTGTTAAGCATTGTTACAAACCTTGTCTGTCACCAAATCAAATGACAATGGATGCACATCTCACCTCTCACGTTTATAAAAAAAAATCTGTATGCCACTCAAGTGGGTTGCAGTAATTAGCCATTCCCTTCACAAAGCGGAATTGCGCATAAAACACCACCATCACAAATTCATGTCCTCTTGTTTTTTTTTGACACATCACTTTTTTTAAAGCTTTGACGTTTGACTTATTTTTAGAGGGAAAAAAATACAGGGAAAGGTTTGACACTGACGCATCACCAGAGTCATCGCCATCTAATTTTCCAAGCATGTCACACACCATCATTTTCAATCCTCCTTGTCACCTCCACATCTCCATAATAATGGCACACCATTATTAACCGTGCTATTATCATTTTCACCGTGTCGATCTCCATCCATCCACACACTCACAAGGCTTTACCACATCCACTCTTTATTATTATTATCCATTCATAATTCAGGGAAAACTCCCAACAAGAATACAAATAGAGTCTAATATATTATTTTTCAGAATGCTCTCGCAATCTCATTTTTTTCCCTCCCTGATGTCCCATCCTCATCTTCGCTCATGGTTTATGGCGCATAAGGATAATAAATGTGATGAGGTCATGGCAATTCACATGCATAATGATAATGACACTTTATTTTTTTTCACTGACGATCCACGTCGCCGCTGCTGAGCACCACAATTCATAATAAAGCATAAAAAATACAATAATGGCAATACTCTCTGGCAGGCTGTTAATACTAAACGTATGATAACAATGGTAAAAACTGGTGAAGTATCATCGTCATCGTGAACAATCTGTGTAGGTTATATATATTTTTCTATTTTATTACGCAATATATGCTGTCCATGTGTATAAATACAACAAAAAAATATTGTGTGCATCATCATCCTCTCGTCTCAGTCGTTATCATCATCCTCATCATCAATTCTCCTCTCCAGTAAATCCATTTTTTACACAGGAAAGTAAAAAAAAGAGAAAGAAGCACACGGTTGCACTACCGAAGTATTTTTTTTTCACTGAATGGAGAAATGAATGGATGGAACATGACACCCGGGGTGTGAGAGATGTGTGTCCCATCAAATGACAACTGCAGATGTTCCCTGTAGAAACAGGGGAAAAAATAACAACAACATCAACAAGAGGAAAAATAGGTTGCATTGTTCAAAAGTGACACTGAATTATGAGGAACCCCGTGGGCTCATTGTTGTGAGTCCTCCATCCATTTTATGAACACATCCCCCTTCACACTGAAAGAGAGAGAAAATATATAGATTGTCATTATTATTATTACGACTACTTCTACGTGTTTTTTTTCTGGGGTTGCATATTATAATATGTTCCTTCGTCGTACTCCTTTCATTACCGCAGACCCTCTCCATTTTAATTTTTTAAAGAAACAAAAAATCATCATAAAAATAGTCTTTGTTGTGTCCTCGGTTTTTTACGTGTGGCGGTGGTGGTGGATGCGGTGGAGAAGGTAGACAGCTACTCAACTTCACTCTAATATTATGTTTTTTTCTGGGTATACGTATGTGTGTATTTATTTTTGAAGAAAACACAATTCAAATGTTGATCGCAGATTCTTTCGCTTGGTTCCTACTCCCGGTTTTTTTCCTGGAAAAAGTAGGTTTTTGTACAAATGTCATTTAAAAATTATTATTTATTTTAGTAATATGACGAGAGTACACGGCTGTGTGTGAGTATGGAGTGGAGTGCCATCATCCAGTACTCTTTCCAGCATTTTCCAGACAGTTTTAAAGAGCTCTTTATCTAATATTTTTTCACCCTCTTCTTTTCATCCTGACAGCTCCACTTCCTTTCCTTCTTTTTTTTTAAAATGATAACATGACGGTATATATAAGAGCTTCCAAAAAGAGAGAAAAGTACATAGGACATTTACAGATGCGGTTTGGCTGACGAAGAAGAATAAAAAGTGCTTGTTTTTTATTATAAATATATATACTTTACATGCATAGATAGGAAAGAAAATAGGGTTTGGGAATAATATATTTTTAAAAAAGTAGATTTGTTAGGTTTGGCTGTGTGTGTAAGTGTGTGCACTTACTTATGTACTCGTTTAGTCATTCTTTTTACTCAAATAAAATAAGGCTGTGTAGTATACTTCACCTCCGAAATGAATATATATTTGTTATCCGTCATGTCAGCAAGAAAGGAGATGGAGAGGACTGGCACACTGACAAGAATAAAAACTTCAATTATCTCCGACCTCCTGTGGCCTGTGGACGTGCTTCCATTTTATCTCTCTCCTGTGCACACAGAGAAAAATGTGCCGACGTCATGTCAACTTTTTTTTTACTTCTCAAACTGGAGGAGTTGCAGAGCACCACCAAACTTATGGAGCTTACTTTACGTGCTGTTCTTATATGTGTGCACTTATCATTCACACCGATCATCCTCCTCTCGTGATTTTCAATCTTGTTCGTGGAACAACCACACGTAATACCGAAATAACAATGCATGTCTCCATAAATATCCTCCATTCTTTCGTCTTATTACGGCATCAGGGAATCTTTCCTTGTAATGTATGCGTGTAATAATAATAATACCTCATTTTTCATCTCAAGGATCATCCATTTATGGAAATAAATGAAGAGAGAATGGAGCAAGCAGAGCAGATCAGGGTTGGGTCGTGGTCGGTAAAAATCCGACTAAGATTTACAGTCGAAAAAAAAAATCTTTTTTCAGCTGTTCTGCATCACAATGTTAATATGGTTTTTTACACGCACAAAAAATACAATATTGACTAAAAGATGCATCTTGGAGAAAAAAATCTTAAATTGCATTAGTTATCTTTTTTTAAAGGGAGGAAGCAGAGCACACAACAACAATAACGCGGAGACAAGATAACCATACATCACCATTTTTTCTGAGTCTTCGTTTTCCTTTCTGTGATCTGATCCGCCCCAGCAGGCCCTTGTCCATTTTAGACATTATTATGAGAGTCATAAATCAACTCTCGGGAAGCAAAGCTATGTGGTTTCATCATCATCACACAGCCTTTTCTTATGTTTTTCTTCTCTCTGGCTAACCAAATTTTTTTATATTTTTTTCGGTTGCAGCCCAAAATGTGCGCATTTGAAGCTAAGTAAGATATAATATATTACTTGCTGCTCCATGTTTCTTTTCTCAACTCGAATGGATACATATTAAGGATTGTTGGAAGCCTTCTCGCTTCATTTTCAATGTCGAAAAGAAGAGAAAAGAGCCCTGGAAAAGCAGAAGGTTTGATTTAAGCACAGCGTACCAAAAATTACACATGTTCAACTCATCGACTTACGTTATTATTTCGAATCATTGTTTTCGAGCAGGATATCATATATCATTTCCCAGCATTATTATCGTTCAGATCGCATTATCAGCGAGAGAAATTTATGGAGTATGAATTATCATTTTTGAGCCATCATTTTTTTCCTCCTAACGTTCACATTCTGATACAAAAATCTCGCACAGGAAGAGTTTTACTCCAGCAATCTTCTGAAAAAGATATATAATAAATTCGTGTCCATTCCCAGATTCCATTTTTCACAAGAATAATAATACTTGCCAAAAAAAATTTAAATAATTTGAAACGACTCTTTGTGCGACTGAAATTGATGATAAGTTTCTTTTTTTTTGAAAATGGGTGCTACATAACACAGGAACGGCTGTGTGGTAAGTAATTATATTCATTCTTCTATTCTGTCACAATTGTGACTGGTCTGCTCTGCCGTCATTTAGGAGTGCTCCCTGCGGAGCGAAAGTAGCACGTTCAATTACCACCCCGATTCATCATGAAGTGAAATGGGTGTTTTGTCGTTTCCCTGTGTGCACCGTGCCTTTGTGTACACTGAAGTCTGTCTCATTCTTCATCCTGACTGATTGATGGTGAACGGGCAGGGAATGAAAGGAAATGAAGATTGAAAGTGTTCGCTGCTTGTGTCCGTAATCTATGTTTATGTGTAGGTAGATGTGGAAGTATACATATATATATGTGTGTGCACATTTCAAGTGTCAAAATTCTTTTTGACATCTTACAAGGTCTTATTTTGATTGATGATCATTTTTCTCCTGGTGTGCATGATGTATTATGATTAGTGCTGCACCAGCCTGTCGGAATGTGTACACACATGCACACATACTTAATCTATACTACAACATAACATGATGGAAACGACGGAAGAGGGAAGGGTCAGCAGAAAAATGTTCCATGAGACTTGAGAGCTACATGCATACATATAAATCATTTTTTCGCGAGGAGGTCTCTGGATGCCCATTTTAAAATTTTCATTTTCAACTTTCATTGTTTCTGAAAATTGTGGCCAAACAAAAGGAAAAACTGTGCTAGTGTATTCGTTGCAACAAAAAGAACTTCCTGGGAAACTCTCCACGGAATTTTTTTTGGATGCGACATGTCACTATGATTTGCTCTTGTGCTCTCTGGGGCCTCATAAAACGAAAACTGATCTGAGCCATTATTATCGTGATCATGGAGAAAGTGTAAATAAAGTGGGAGTGGGGAAGAGTGACGTTATCTACTTTTTGTTTCTCTCTCATATGCTCGGTGTTAAGGGCACAGTATCTAGTGACAGAGTTGTCTCTGGTGGTGATGAAGCTATGTGCACATCATTATTACCATTATCAGCGTGAGGCGAACTGGAAACGTAGAAAAAGACGACACTACTAAATGTAAGTTCTTCTTGCGCTGCTGCTGATGATGTGGGATATGATGAGGAAGTGAGCTCCGATCTCTGGCTGGGCCAGTGGCAATATATCATAGGAGAGGAAGATGGAGAGCTCTGTGTTGGATCGTTCGTTGATGACGATGATGTTATCAGTCATCTCATTAATCTTTGTCAGAATATGACAGTTTATTATGCCTACGAATATTACACAGTCTATCTTCTCATTCCCATTTGCTCCGTCTGTTTTACTTTTTAATGGATCTAAGTCTCTCTCATTCCCAGAGATTTGCAATTCCAATTTCCAATTTGCACACGAGTTCGACATATGAACGAAACTTTTTTTTGAGAATGACGGTGACTGATCACTGATGACATATTTTGTTGACTTGTTTCAACCAGATTGTTTTTTTTTTCTGCAGCGTGCAATTTTGTTAGAAGCATCCCATTATTTTTCCGCGTGGGATAATTAGTTTCCAGACTCCTTTAACATTTTAATCCGTCCCCTTTCATATTTATTTACTCTTTTAGGTCGTGCTACCAAAGTTGGAATTTTATATATGGAGCAGAGTAGAGTATGCATACATATACGTTCACCGCTTTTGCATCCTCCATACTTTTTCAAGAGCTCCTCCATCTTTCATTCCCCACTTCACTTTCCTTCCCGAGCGCGCATCCATTTTTACGAGGACAATATGTGTACCCCGTTCTCCACACAGTAAACACGGTCATAAAAGACATCTTTCCTGACATGTCACATTATATATGGAGGTAATCCATGTCCTCCATTTCACTTTTTTATGTACCATTATAATATAATACAGTCACTTTATGTGACACTAGTAGTCCACCAAAAGTACCATGTGCACTTACTCAGCAGCACAGATGTGTAAAAGGAAACGAACGGAGAAAAAAAGCATCACCATCATTGCATCATCCTTCGTTCTGATATTCCATCTATCCTTTCCCATTTTTTCCCAAAAAGAAAACAGCCTTCTTTTCTCCAGCGTTGGCCCGTTTTTTTTTCTGTTGAAAAAAAAAATTTAAGTGAGAGTCATGAATCATATCTCCCATTTTATGTGTACATAACCACTATCTATCTTGTGACAGCAGCCGCAGTGGTCCAAAAAAAGAGAAAGTGCATTTTCATTCCTTTCTCGAACACTATAGCATAGCGAGATCCTCCATTTTTTTCGGAAGAAGTGAGAGGGAAGAGACACGGAGCATAATATATGGAGAAAGAGGACATAAAAGCGGAACCGGCAACAGCCGTAATAGGACATAAAGAGTGACACAAATCACGTTAAATTTGACAGCAAGATGGGCTCATAAGAAGGAACAAGACGACTCACGGAGACGATGTCTCTCCTCACAAATCGCCATATAACAAGTGATTCCGAATCTCCAACTGAAGACGGAGAAGGAGAAGGAAGGAGAGAGAAAAAAAGTCCGCATAAAAAAGACTCCTTTTTTCTAGGTCTATTACGGAGCTACTACAACTGTGCCCATATCCCTTTACAAAGCTATTCCAGTCCCATCTTCTGTTCCCTTTTTTCTCCCTCAATGTAATAAGGATATTATATTGTTATGGTACATAGTTATACGTTAGAAAAAGTGCTCTTTTTTATTGGACACCGCTTTCCCTCTTTCTCTCGGGCTATTTCAAGAGTATACGTACGTATGTACACATATTTTGGGGGTTTGAAGGATATGGATATGACTGGATGTTTTTTTGCTCTCTCTCTCTCTCTCTTTCACACACCAAAACTGACGATGATATGATAGGAAAGAGGACCAAAAATGGGCCTGTGAGTGGAGTGATAAGCCAAGCTAAACTGCCACTCTGCCCCATTTTATCATACTTAGGTCTTCACTTTCACCCAACAAAATGGCCTCTCCGGAGAAACCAGAGAGAAGAGGATGGAAAACTGAAATCATATTATTGAGACAATGTTCCCCAAATTCCTTGCCGCTGCTGACACGCTTTACTTTTTTCCCTTCTGGAGTTTCTGGAAGTATTCACTTTTTTCCAGAGCACAAAACCTTGTCTTGCTAGGTTTTCCCTTCTTTTGTAGGTGGATATATTGTTACATTATCGTAGAGTGATTTTGGAGGGATATCGTCTACAACAACGACAATGACTGTAGCCCAAGTTATATGTTTTTGTGTTATCTCTGCAGTTTCAATCTTGGTTGTTTCGTTTGGCAACAAGAGCGTTCAGTTGCTTCCTCCCGTTTCGTCTCGTCATTTTAGACACGACACGAAAATATTGTGGTTATCCAAATGTTTGCTTTTGACTGGACCATAAAAAGACTATAACTTGTGCGGAGCTCAGGCAAAATCCTAATCTCTTTGGTATCACCACTTACTTTACTCTTAAAATTGCATCAATTGCCTTCTCCCTCTCGTTTTATCTCGAACCATCCACTTTCCAGGAAAAGGGAAAGAACCCCGAAAAAAAAACTTTGTGCATCTGTATCTCAGATAATGTGTCCATTTCAGGATTTCCTAAAGAGACAGTTTTCCTCGCAGTCTGTTTTTATTATTGGGACAAACAGCTTTCCCCCGGCTGAATTTTATATGGTAGGTATTATCGTCCAGGGACCAAGATCTATTTGTCCCCAGTCAGTTGTACACTTTCATTCTCTCCCATTTTTACTGGAAGGATAACGAGAGTGACGACTTTTCTACTTTTTCTTTCACAAAAAATTCTAGACAAACAAAAATTTTATAAAAGCAGATGTTCAAGTTTTTTTCAACCTTAGTCGGTGACTTCTTTCTTTTTTTCTATTTTTTGTTTGATAAAGAAATCAAGTTGTAGTTAAATTTGCATCGTTTTATTTATTTCAAGTTTTTCAACCTTGGTCGGTGACTTCTTTCTTTTTTTCTATTTTTTGTTTGATAAAGAAATCAAGTTGTAGTTAAATTTGCATCGTTTTATTTATCCGCTCTTTATTGGTTTTTTATATTTGTCCACGTCGAGAATAATATCATTTATTGACAAGCTGATCGATCTCCTTTTTTTTCTTGACAACAGCCAATTCCCTTTTCATTTCTTTTGCTTGTCATGTCAGATTTTCTTTCCTCCTTAAGTAACTTTTCAAAGGAGAGGCGTACGCGGAGCGAAAAACTGTTATATATTTATTCCGCAGTACCCATCATTCCATCTATCCACCACTTTTCTTCTTTTGTGCAGAAAAAAACGACGAGAAAATGGTAGAGAAAAAGGAGGAAAAAGTGACTTGACAAAAAAGTGAAAGGAGCTTTTGGTACTTGTCCTCTTGACATGACGTGACGTTCAAGTGACGCCCGTCTGATAGAACCTTATGCACTTTACATATACATATATCTGTATGGATATATGGAGGACCACGTTTCTTCCTGGAAAGTACATAATGTGTGTCCCGCGAAAGACGACTTTCTTTCTTTTTTTATATATTTTTTTTCTCGGAGTAAAAGTGGAACTTGTGTCTGCCTGTCCGCCTCCTGTCTGTCTGCTTCCCTTTTTTTGACCGGAATTAGACGAAGAGAAAAAAGAAAAAAGCTAGGAAGAAAACATACTTTTGTTTGTGTGCTGCATGAAATGCGAAAAAGAAGTGACGCAGAGGCACATATTCTCACGCACTCAAAAAAAGATGGGACACAAAGTTAACGGAGCATGTTCATAAATCACGGCCAGAATTCCGAGGTACTATGAACTATCTTGTAGAGAAAATTTTTTATAGAACGTAATTTACGAAAGGCCCCCACTCACAAGGAAAAACAACGTACGTGTTACAAAGGAGTCATATTATTATAGAGCTAGTAAACTTGTAGTATAAGTTTAGATTGTCGTTTTTTTGTACGGTACGTGCATTGCAACATCATGTCACGCTCTTTTTTCACAAAGTGTAAAAGAGGACGACATTGAAGAAGACTAAGTACACTTTTTGTACAGCTTGTTACTCAACAAGAGAGAGAGAGAAAGGAAAATAATATATTATAAGAAAAAGGAAGACGATGGAAAAATGGAGGATACAGTGCGAGAGAGAGAAAGAGAAAAAAGGAGCGAAGTGAAAAATGGCAGGAATAAATGACAGGACGGGAGTGGGTAATCCATTATGTGGTTGGTTCTGTGTGTGCTGGAAGGCAGAAAAAAAACTGAGAAGAGAGAGAAAGAAAGAAAGGAGGCAAGTCCCGGACGTTAAGGACGTCTCATGATAAATCTGCTCATTTATTATCGTGACAAGAGGGATTTTTCATCTCCATTCAGAGGCCTGTCGGCGTGAACATGTCTGTCTTCTTAAAATTGCTACACTATATTATGTCTACGAGGCTGTGTGTGCACCACGCACCAAAAAAAGCAACCAGTTCCTTTTCAGTATTTTCCTCCTTCGGAGGAGAACAAGAATAGGGAAACATGCATCATATCAAAAAGGACGACGAGGATGATGATGTATGGGAAAGAATGCTGGTAGCAGGGCACCGTGCTCCATAATGTTTTTGCTGGTGTGGCGGTTGGTGTGCTCTGGAATAGATTTTTCTCTCCAGACGTAATATATTATCCTGGAAAATTACTTTGCTGATGCACTGCCTCCACCGTCCTGACTCCTTTTTTTGCATGGAGACCCGCCTCCTCTCTGAACAAAATAAGGAAAGAGTCATTCCTCATTCACAATTTTTTTTCTTCAAAAGCGCACACACACACTTAAGCTCAGATATGCATGCATACACTTTTATTGTTACATGGAACATTCTTTATAATAAATAATAAAAAATATGTGTGCGCGCTGCTACAGATTCCAAACAAGAAAGGGAACAATAGCTTGTTTCCGGTTCCCATCTGAATGACAGACAGACCTACAGAGTACAGAGTAATTTAGCCCTGCCACATTGATATTTTCGTGCTCCCCGTTTGAGCTCCGTGTGCTATTAGTTGATGGTGCTATGAAGAAAGTGACACAAGGCATTTTTCAAAAACGAAAAATTCTCTGTTGTATGTTCGCACTGACATTTTTTTTCTCATGTGGATTATCTCGACAAAGTTAAGCAGTAAAAAAAATGTAATGGGAAAGTTCACTAACTACTATATATTTTGATTCCAGGCGGTGTGATACTACTTTTATTCTCCTCCGCCTTCCAATAATAATTGTCATGTTGGGGGTGTCACCAGTTAAATTTTATAATGATCATAATTTACCTTCGTGGAAAGTGGAAGTCTGCGGAGGAGATTGTACACAGTTAAAAAGCGTATCGTAAATTGACAATATTGCTGGAGCGCGAGAGCGCGAGAAGTATAAAAAAATCGTGTTATAGGAAAGGAGAGCAAGTAGTAAAAAACGGAAAGCATTTTCCTGTGAGCGATAATAATACATAAAGTTTTACTACCAGAAAGCTCCTTCATCTGCTCCTCTAACTAAATCTATCCAATCCAGAGAGTGAACCGGAAACAGCAACTGCCTCCATCCTCTGCACCCGTAATAATGTGTCTGTGTTTCTCCTCTTTCATTCTCTTATTATGGTTTAGTGTAATGTGTGCAATAATAACCGCTCCCACAACTACTACTACTGCTACCTCCTTGGCTAACTTTTACTTTTTTTAGTGCTCCTTTTACTTCACAATTTTATATTAGAGGGGGCCGTTCAGCCACTTTCTTATGTGCTTAAGTACCTGTTTCAAAGCATCTCTCTCTCGTTTTATTACACGGCCATCATAAGTCATATTTCACGGGGGAGTTGCAATAACACGGACACATTCTTCTCCGCCAAAAACCGCCACCGTTTCACCCGGCCAACAAGATATGACCAGAAATACGGCCCTTTTTACGACCACGATGCCTGAGTCGAGGAAAACGAGGAGACATTAGTGTCTCTCCCAACGCAACTCACTTTCTCATAACGGGAAAAGAAACAAAGAGGGAAGTCCTCAAAACTCCTGATTATTTTTCAACCTTGGACGAAACCTGAGCCCGAAAACGTATAACTCATAATCCACACCGACCAAAATACCTGTCGTGTAGTATATTTTACTTATCAGAAGCAAGATAAAACTAAATTAGAAAATTACATGATGAACGTGCTATGTTATTTCGAATTTTTGAAAGGAAATTTTCTTAAAGGTATAGATATAATAATTTTTAGTCGCGCTGCGCTTAATTTTTGAAGTTATACGGTTTTGGTGTGATAACTACAAAAGGTTATCGTGAAGTCTGTTCTGATGATACTTTACACATGCACTTCCTTCCAATGGGTACTTTTTAGCACTGACATTATTATATATTACTCTGAGCCGGGCTTCTTATAACTTATATACAAGTATATCTTTTTTACGGCCGGAACGTAAAAAAAAAGAAGATTCACGATTCTCGAGTTTCCGTCATATCAGACGGCCACGAACCACTGCCACCACCACCACCACGCTGCTACAGAGAGCAACCATTCATTTTATTCCATCGGAAAATACTCTCTGGAGATCATAAACTTTCATCGGCTTTTCACCTAACTCATATTAAACTATGTTTTATGTACACTTAGTGCACTTTTTTTCCTCTTCTCATCTCACCGCGCCGCACACACGAAGATGCGAGAGGAGACATTATGGAAGAGGCACAAAAGCATGTATCCATAATTTATCCCCGGAACGATTTTACAAAAAGCCAAAAAAAAGAAGGAGTAATGTGATATAATAATACATTTTCTCAGTGGATGTGATACGATGATAACCTCCAGAGCTGCGAAAAGGTGGAAAGATATTGGTTCTACGAGAGCCGTAAAGAATGTCCATAAAGTCGTGAGCCACTTTATCATCCGCCGAACTGTAGTCTGCGAGCGTCTAACCTATGCCTTTTTTTTCCCACCGCCACTCCTGTCACAAGAGCATCCAACAAATAAGAGTTATAATCTTTTTGCGCTCCTGCTGGCTCAACAAGAAGATGATCGCTTGCTCCTCCGACAGCATAAATGATAGTAGAGAGAACCACATTTTACTCCACTTCCAGCCGTACTCATTCTTTCTAATAATAAATTCCTCCTTTACTTACTTAAAATATAACTTAACTTAGGTTGTCGAAACGTAAAAAAAACGTAAAGGAAAGTTATGAGAATAAAGTATTACGTGTGTCAACGGAAATGTAATATGAGAAACATAAATAGACGCGTAAACAAGACCATATATTAATGCTTGTGCGTTATTACGAAGAGCTCTCCAAAAATATAATATATGTGTATATATTATTATTTCCGGTTGGACATGGCAAGGCCTTGGCGGAACGGGAGCAGATATTGCCACTATTACATTTTATGTGGGAAGTGATAATAATCCGATATTATTTACGGAGGCGAACAAAGCAAGTGTGAGAACAGATAAAAAAAGAGAGTAGTACACATTCCCCGCAGCAACATTAGCCATCAAGTAGGTTTTTGGCGGGTGTGTTATATCTTCACTTTTAAGTGTTTTATAACGAACGCACATCCACACACCAAAAAAATGTTAATTTCTTTTTCTTGCAAAATATACCGACTTTCGGGGAAAACCTTTATTGCCTTTCAGTGGGGAAATCATCAACAAGATCGGCACAACAAGAGCAGCTACAGCTTTCCTCCTATTTTTTTGGCCACGGTTTATAACGTGTGTGAACCATTAAAGTATGCTGTAATAATAATAATGTTTGTAACGACGACGGATGTAATACTCGTGGAGGAAAATAACGGCTTTTTGGTCCTGTTCCCTGCCAGGCAAAAACGAGGCGATAAATTCCGCCCGACTCTCAAATTACGATCATTTAGAGCGGAGCTGAGGACGTATTTATGGGCTCACAACCCTTTCTGCCACATGATACCCATTTCCAGACTAATACCAATTTACACATTAAGAATTATGACCACACTATAAAAATACTTCGTCTTCCTTTATTTCCCTTCCATGTTATCCCATCCTTCTCTGTAATTTACGTATTTCCCAAGAAAACGGGTGTGTGTGTGTAAAGTTATCGGTGTGGTCAATAATTTATTTAAGAGCATATACATACATACATACACAAGAAAGCAATTCCGCAGCTTTTTTTCACATAAAAATTAGTCACTCAATATTATGATTCATTCCTTCCACCCAATATAATCAAATCAGCGTGAAGGGAAAGGAAACCGACTCGTCTATCCTGACCCTCACTTCTCGTCCGACGTCAACCGTTTGACTTTTCAACACAAAATTAGGGAGACAATGTGACACGTGTTCGTGTGCTCACCAGACAAAAAAAAATAACCAAGAAAATGTACTCCAATAACCACACCACCACCACCACCACAAACGCAACTAAAATGCTTTCACGTTTTAGCACAAATGTAATGCTCCGCATTCTATCTTTGTCCGCAAAAAAAACCTGCAATACGTAACTTATTATCTTGAGGTAGCCTAAGCACACACATATGTATGAGCTTATGTAAAAAAGTATAAGATGGAAGTTATGCTTCTCGAATAAGGAAGATGCATGGGTTGGCTCTCTGTTGTTGACTGAAGTTGACAGACTAATGGGCCCGTGACGGGAATGGATGGTCACCAGTCAGTGTTCCGAGCTCGGGTAATTACTCTCGCAAATTTATTTCCTTCACTCACTCACTCACTCATTCCACATGTAGACATAGGTACACATTTTCATGCATAGATATAGATAATATGGGGGAGATAGTCACTCGGAAGAAGTTTGTTTGGAAAATGGATCCTTTCGGTATGGCACATGACAAGAGGAGAGAAAAAAGAGATACTCTATCTCATTTAAATTGTCTGTATGTGTGTGTTCATATCTCTTTTTAGATATGTGTTTTCTTGGACCATTGAATTGCATTGACTGCTGTGCTCCTCCACTCCTTTTTTCCTCCTTCTGGCGACATTTTTCCTCCTGATATCAAAGACGGACGAGATTTATTTTCTCTTTTAATATTGCAATCTGACTCGCTGTATTTTACATGCACTGCCAAAAAAACGAGCTTCACTTCCTCCTTTTCTCCCTCTCTATAAAATATACAAAGCACTTGCTCCTTCTTTTTTTTTCTTCCTGTGTGTGTGCATAAAAAATATGTACATTAGAGATATATCTCTCGGAAAGAAAATCGGCTGAAGATAGAAAGAGAGGGATCCCTGCTCAGTTGTTCAAACTGTCAGCAATAAATTCACATTTGTCGTCGTGGGACACCCACTTTAGTCACTTTGCAAAATTTATGCGCTTTCCATGCTCCCTGCCTTTTCTCTCTTCTTTTCACATGTGTGTGTGTGCGCGCACTGTGTACATTATCAGAGCGGAGTAGTTAGTCGTGGAAGCAAGCAAACCGAAAAAAATAGAGAAGCAATTTATTTCTCTCGGTGTGCCATCATCATGACAGAGCATGCCAGACATGCCAGCAAGAACAGAACTCTGTGTGTCTAAGGATCTATAGCACAGACAACAATAAGTAGGTATCGGGTTTATGTACACGAGCTGAAGTTAGCTCAAGTACAAAAGAGAAGTGATGTGATTTTAGCATTAAATGTTTTATTGTGTGTATAGCTTAAAATAGACGTAATAATTTCTACTTTTTTTTCTCTCTCAGAACTTGTCCGTCTGGGAGGATGCCAAAAAGTTTGGAGGAAATAAAATACACACACACACAGAGAGTACTTTTCACTGGATTGTGTACTGCTTCCTCTACTTTATCATGAACATGTATTTATTTTACATAAAAATTCTGAGAAGAAGCTCGATGAATTCATTTTTACCTATTTACAATGTTCCGTGATACCATCAATTTATTATCTCCTTTCTAGTCTTCACTGCTGAGAAATCCCGGCAAAGTAAAATAAAATATGTGTGAATCGTTATCGAGCATTTATAATATTTAATGTTCCGGTGAAATTTTCACATTGACAAAATGCTCCCCTATGATCTACGTGTGTGATCCAAACTTGGTAAGAAAATGGTGCTAATTTATCAGGGACATGTTTACAATGTTTTGTAAATGTTTTTCCAAAGATAATTTGATTTTGTTTTGCCACAATGCATAAGTGTGACCACAATCATGTCTGTCCATTTTGACCAGAGAAGTGTAGTATGTACCTTATACTTATTACACTCGCATAAACTGACGGACAAAACGCAGTATATTTTTCTCTTCCCGAGGTTTACGACTTGCCTGACATTTACGATCACACTTTTGAAACTCGCAGGTCTTTTGTTGTAGTAATAAAATGGAATGAGTAATGGTCAGCCCAACAATGTCCTGACATGCATATTATTATCGGCCGTAAATAGTTGGGCAAGTAGTAAAAAAATTATTGTGCACAATAGAAATGGAAAGAGGGAATGAGTGGCCGACACCAAGGAAGATGGGAATGATGATATATTGTGAATAAACCGTATCATTATCACTGTTCCCTGTCAACATTCTTTATCATTTCAGAGTACATACTACACGCACGGTCCAGTCTGCTCCGTTTGCTATATTTTTTTCCAGCAGAAAAAAAAATATATCTGTGTGTGTGTGTCAAGATTGCTTTGAGTGTGCTGCCTGGTGTGCCCATAAAAGCGAAGATAATGGAAGAAGACGAACAGGAAGTCATAATTTTATATTTGTGTTGTATGTGCAGAGAGTGGCTGGACTGGACCTATTTTTCCACTATTTCTTTTTCTGACAAGGCAAAAGGGCACTTTTACGAGGTCCTCTTGTCACCTGTCAATTTTAATTGCCTTCCTGTCAGCCCTGGTCATTTGTCATGTTGTTCATTCCTCCTCTTTTTTTTCTCGGCAATCTATTGTTCCCTCTGACTCCTTCTGCTTTTTATGGGAGACCAGCATGAAGTACACTTTGTCACTGTTACTTTGTTTTCCATCACACTTCCAAAGGAGCTTCTTCCACTTGGTTACTCTCGCGCAGAATATTTTACCATAGTGTCACCAGTCTTATTCCAGATCATCATCCTTCCAAAACCATAAGAGAAGCTGTCTTCGTGACAATTTGCAATGTGATTCTCACATGCAATCATAAAAAAGGAAGCTTCTTGCCTGTGTCCGCTTTTAACATTTTCGGACTGTCCCAAGAGCCTCATACATAACAAAGTGGGAAACAAATGAGAAGCGACGGAGAATGACACAACCCGGCAACCTTAACAAGCTAAAAGAATCCATCATGGTGATCACCACGAAACGAAAATGAATGGTGGTCGGTCACCATTCCAGCTTTTTAATGACTTCTTCTTTCTTTTCTTCCTTAGCTTTTCCTATCTTTTCTCTCTTCTTCTCTCTGACATTTTTACTGCCATTAGTTTAGTACTCACTCAACTCAACAAAAGAGTTATGTTGGAGTGCATAGGCCAACAGCAGCGGGCCATTTATTTTCTTTTTTCATTTTCTACTATAATACTCTCCCTCTCCATGTGTGTGTATCTACGTGTGTGTAATATGTGTACAATACACTATTACTGTAGCCCATCTGACTTGTCTGGTGTAGTCCTGTGTCCACATATTCGTTTAGGTCGTTTTCTGCCAAACCGTTTAAAAAAAGCTTGGAAGGCATGCATGGCACGCATCGCGTGAGGTTTTTATTATTTTCTTCGTATTTTCGTTGGAAGCCCATTAAAAAGTTGTGGCGGTGGCGGTGATGGTGGTACACTTTGGGTTACACTGGGCTGCATACTATTACAAACTACAACAGTCGTGTATGACAGTTCGATTAAAATCTTGACCAATAAATCAATCCCCTTTTTTCCCTACTAAAATGCGTACAAGGAGAAGAGAGATATATTATGTTTTATCTTTATTACTCCTTTTCGTACATTCATAAAAAAATTTTTTTTGCCCTGTCATAAATTATCCAAGTGTACATTTTTTCTCTCTTCTCGTCTTTAGTCTCACATCAGCTCACAAAAAAACTGCTGTGGCGTGTTTCAACCAAGACCATTAGCACTGCAGAGGTTTGTGGATAAGTGATACCTTTTGATAAGTATGGATGCAACGAGAACGGTTGTTGCATTTCAGTTTAAATCGCTTCACTTCAATAAATTTTCTTATTCTTAACTTTTCGCCAACTTGTTACAGCGGAGCTGCTGCACATGACATGACGTGCACATTCAAATCTCTTATTATTATTTTTTTTCTGTGCAAAAAGAAGGCCGGCGGAATGGAACTTTGATTCAGCAGGATATTTTTTTGTGCAAAAATTAAAAGTAATTTATTGGCGGTACAAACAAGTTACATTTATTGTGTAGAACTTTGTTTTATTTTAAGTTGTAAAAAATTTGCAAAAAAATATGATAAAAGCACCGACAAAAAATGCAGCTTGGCAGGTTGTATACTACATAAAACAAAACATTTTTTTTTAACTATGCGCCTGGCTGCAGATGGAATTATAGTTTGAAAGAGTGTAATATATCATTTGGTAAAGTATGCATCTTGACAGGATTTAACCTACTTTGGTTTGCTCACAAAACTTATTTTAATAATGATACACCCATTAATATTTTTGCGATCTGACATGTGACAAGCACTTTTTATTTCAAATGCATTCCAAGAAATAGTCATAAGAAATATTATAAAATTCTTCTCTTGTGGCAAAACAAGGCTGAAAGGAAATGGTTGGAAGGAGTTCATTGATTATGTCGATGAGAAGCGTAGAAGATTATTAAAATAAGATCAAAATGCTTCATCCATAATTTATGATGGCGTAGAGGCCGGGTCACATAATGGACACATCATCATCGTAATCATCATCATGAATGAATGATGAAGATCACACAAAACGATATCGAAAGTTGAAGTTGAGTTTTTTTTCTCTAAAAAAACAAGATAAATGGTGCATTTCTTTCTTCTTGACATTTTATGCAGGTTTCACATAAGGCCTGTGTGAAAAGTTGAGCGACAACCCTGAATGGAAAATATATCACACGCAATACTATTCAATGAATTAATTCCTATTAGACCTACTGCACTTAATTAATTTTGTTAAACTGACGTATCATCTAAATTACTGAACATATGTATATAACTTCTTACAATTCACTTAATTCAAGTTAAATTAGATTAAATTAAATTATTTGTTTCATAAATTAGCTTAGTTAGCTGGTTAATATTGACATAACATTGAAACAAAAAACCCTCCAAATGGAGTTATATATATTTACAAGTACTATCGAGTCAAGGTATTAATTTGCATCTTTGTACCTGAACTTTTTAAACACACCTTATGTTCGTGCATCATCCTCCATTAATCTTTTCACAGGCCAGCGTACCTAGTCAAAAGGACGATTCCCATATTTCAACCAACTTACATTCACATTTTTCTCCTGAGCCGACGCGAAATGAAACAATTTATCTTATTGCCAGCCGCAAAAAAAAATCTAGATTTAGTTTAGAGATAATTTGGAAGGATAAAAATATATTATTTGGTCTACCTAACATTTCTTGAATGCGGAGGAAACTGACAATGAGCTCATGCCTGCCTCTCTCAACTCCCTTTCTCACAGCGAAAAATTATTATTTTTCAAGAAAAGAAAGTGGAGGCGGAGGAAGGAGAGTTGTCTCCTCTCAATTTTATAGTGTGGTCATAATTCTCCGTGTAAATTGGTACAGGGCCATAACTATCCATTTTTTCTGGAAGGAAAATGAGTATCAATTGGGGAAAAGGGTTGTGAGCAAAGTGAGCCCATAAATACGTCCTCAGCTATGCTCTAAATGATCGTAATTTGAGAGTCGGGCGGAATTTATCGCCTCGTTTTCTTCGTCGTCTTCGTCTTCTTTTTTTGCCTGGCATTAGAAGTATGTTTTGGTGTGGCCACGTTAATATTGCTTGTTGAGTGTATTAGGCAATTCGGAATGGCACTATTTGCACGCTTGTACGGATCATCATCAAGGACAATGGGGAGCATTTCCGTGCTCCACCATTATGGCACATCTTGGTTGCCTCCTGGGCAACAAATTCTACATTCTCCCTTCCATATTCGCTGTTTAAGCGTTGGCTTTGGATCTGGTTTTTCCTCACTTTATCTGCACAGCGAACAGAACGAAAATGAACCAAGTAGCGTAATAATCATAATTTTCTTATGTGAAGGAAATAATGGAACTGTGCTGGGTCATTCTGGTGTACTCCTCACTACTCTCTCTCGCAAACGACGGGATCGGTTCGGGCATTATGGCTTTTTCGCTAAAAACAATGTAAATAAACTGCACCACTGGAATGGTGTCGTAGAAGTAGTAATCAAAGAGGGGGAAAACATTTTGGACAGGAAACGCAGTCATTTATTATTATTTTGACCATATGCTCTGTCAGAGTGGCGCAGTTTGTGGAGATCTCCGCGTGTCTGTGGAGCTATTCAAAATTTTAATTTATTTTACACGACGGATCCCTGAAAATGTAATATTATGATTTTATGTTCCACCCTGCTCCGCTCGCCGAGCTTGATATATATTCAAAAAAATGAAATTTAATGGAGGGATCGACTATCATCAAGAATCCGATTTATGATTCATAACATTTCTTAACTGCAATATCTTCCTTGCTCAGCTCTTGGTGGAAGATCATAACTCTTGTTTGCATGCTTTCGGGTGACGTTGGCAAACGCGAAGAATGATAAAGTGCAGCGGCTTTATGGCCATTCTTTATGGCTCTCTAACCTAAATCTCCCTTCGCTTTTCCTCCACCTCTTTTCTCATTCTCTTCTTGCAAACTGTAGGGCTTCTCCCGAAACTTATCATTTATATCTCCGATCCATATACATTTATAGGCACATTACTACTTCGGATATGGCTCTATATAGTCAGTCGTTATGGACAAGCTTCCCAGACACAACCACGGGCCATGACTTATCAGGTCAGATCTTAACTCTGAATATTTTTCTGCTTAATGGGATTTTATTAACAAGAAGCGAAATGTACTGGAATATTTAGAACGATAAAGTTGATAGAAAAAAAGTAGTCTTCTTTGATAGGCATTTTATGACGGAATATGAGCACATGTGATAAACAAAATATGAACACATTAATTTCTCCGGTTTTAATGCAAAATGTGAGCACACGAAAGACACCAATTGCTTGTCTCTTGACACTTTAGTCAAATGGTTCTCTCATGTTTCCACGTTCTCACTCATCACATAGTATCACTCTCACTGAACAGCAGCCACATAACCTATCCATTTCAATGATTCATCAAACTTGAAAGAGCAAAAAAAACTTGTGGACATGACATGACCAAGGAAAGATCTTACTTGTGCATGACGGTACGCGTAAAATATGAGTCATCTTCTTTGATAGGCATTTTATGACGGAATATGAGCACATGTGATAAACAAAATATGAACACATTAATTTCTCCGGTTTTAATGCAAAATGTGAGCACACGAAAGACACCAATTTCTTGTCTCTTGACACTTTAGTCAAATGGTTCTCTCATGTTTCCACGTTCTCATCACATACTAGTATCACTCTCACTGAACAGCAGCCACATAACCTATCCATTTCAATGATTCATCAAACTTGAAAGAGCAAAAAAAAACTTGTGGACATGACATGACCAAGGAAAGATCTTACTTGTGCATGACGGTACGCGTAAATATGAGTCAGCTATAAGCTTTCATAATGCATGAGCGGTGTTTGCTAAGCTGTACGAGATGGTGATATTAATGAGACGTGACGGACTGAATTCAATTTTCATGATTATATTTTTTTCACTCACCAAAAAAAACTCACCATCCTACTTAAAGCATCACAAAAAAGGAGTGAGACGTTTTTTCAGGTTCCACTCCACTCCACTCGCATGTTGATGATCCCCAAATGATGTGATTAGAGGTGACGGGAAGGAAGTAAGTAAAGTGAAAGCAGTTCTTCTCATCTCACTCTTCGAAACAGGTTGAATGAATGATTATGATGGCAAAATAATAATCAGACGGTGACGGTGATCCCGGACGAGATGAGATTAGACAAGAGTGGAAACCCAAGAAGGGATAATAAGCTGTCGCCTCCAATACCCAAAATAAATGCGCTCATGCATCCATATTCCATTATTTTTCATCCGCATCAGGAAAATCTTTAAAAATAACACACAGAGAATTCTCCACCATTGGTAAGCATATTACTATGTATTTTACTCGTTAGTTGGATTGGTTTTTGAAGAGATCGCAGCAGCTTTTAGCCTCAACTTGTCCTCCTCGACAACAACTTCATTGGAGCGTAGTAAATTCATGTAGTTGTGTGCTCCTTCCTTCCTGCTGTCCTCCAAAAAAAACTCCTTTTTTTCTCAAAATACACATTTCCCGAGGATTTTTTTTCTCCCTTAATTTTCACTCCACTTGAGTTGATTGGTGAGACATGGAGAAGGAGCGGAGAGGAGACAGCAGCTTCACACGCTCGCCAAGCTTGTCATGTCTCGTTTTCATTTTTATTTCAAGTGAGCCGAAAAGGAGACGACAGCCAACCTTCGTGCATCTTAATGAAAATAGGTACCTCT
This sequence comes from Troglopedetes dispersus, assembly GCA_027744215.1. Classification (NCBI taxonomy): domain Eukaryota; kingdom Metazoa; phylum Arthropoda; class Collembola; order Entomobryomorpha; family Paronellidae; genus Troglopedetes; species Troglopedetes dispersus. The sequence continues at coordinate 1,141 of JAHZNF010004146.1, read as the reverse complement.
CTGCATTCTCTACTGTGTATAGCATGAACTAATTAGACTCCAGCCAGGACTAGGAGCGAGCTGTCACCAAGAATACAAATGATTTTATCTGATGTGCCTTCCGCCTCTCTCCAAAATGGAATTACGGTCTGTCAGCGCTACGGTCATATTGAATCAAGGAAAACTTGCACACAAAATAAATCTTATCGATATCCCTGCAGTATATGTCAGTTGAAAAAACTACTGCATCAGAAAAGAAGGGAACATTGAAAGTGAATATTTTACGCAGTTGTTTTATTTAGTGTAAATTACATTTGGAAAATATGTATATCACGTTTTTTGCAATGACAGCGATGAATGCGACGAAGAAAAAAAAACGCGTTCGTCAATTCGTTATAATAGTTGTGTGCATATCTAGAAATTAGCTTTCTCCACGTTGCGCAGCGGCGACCCACTCGATACACTGGCGATCTTGATCTTCGCCCCTGATAACCTTGAAAATATCTGTTCTGTTGTGACTGGATACGTCCGAGTAGTGCTTCTCAGTGTACACTTCTATTGCTGATAAGCCAATATAGAGGAACCAGAGGAGGATCAAGGTGACTGCACAAACCCATTTGGTCTTGGTTGGTCCGCCCAATTCTGCCTTGCCGAAAATCCCAAAATACCTGCGAAAGACCAAGATCAAGAGTGTAATCGTGGCGCAGGAGCAGAATGCCACCACGTTGAAGGTGAGGGAGCCAGCGGGCACGCAAAACTTTTTGTAACGTTCGTCAATATAGTTGTAATAGGTTGCACCAATTGTCCACGGAACGGTAGGGTCCAGACCAATGGCACGTCCAAAGCTTCCGGCAACGTCTCCGACAATTTTAGTGAGGAAGCCAACTGCCATAAGGGCAAGCAGGAAGCAGGGCCATCCTCCCCCTATCGATGGAGGGGGTATCAGTGACATGGTTACCTTGAATGGGAAGGTGAGAATGTGCAATGTCCAATCAATCTTGGTGGCACTTTTCGTGTCACCTCCATTCACTTGAAAAGACTGCAATATCTGATCCTTGTAACTGATGTCTTGCTCTGCCTCTTCACTCAGCTGCAGGGCACTGGTTAACACGTCATTGATTTCCAGCTTGAATTCTGAAACAAAAAGTTACTACAACTTATT
>JAHZNF010004145.1:0-24881 GCA_027744215.1 Troglopedetes dispersus | reverse complement strand
CATCAAAATCCACACACGCTACGGCACTGGCCTTATCGACAAATTGTGAAGGAGATGAGTAAAAATTCACCTCATGACTCAGTAACTACCCAGAAAGGCTTTTAGTGAAAAAACCGTTAAGCAAATTGTATATTGGAAGTTAAAATGGTAATATGCCTTACAGGCAGATTTTCGCAAAATTTGGTTCAAAAGATTCTCATGTCAATCCATGTGCTGATTTATTCACAAAATATTGCTGTTGTACATCGTAGTCCTCTGCATTTTTCTAAAATGTTTATTCGTCTTTGAAGTTCGGAAAGTACAAGAAGTGAAAATTAGATAGGTACACACTAGACTGACTCTTTATGATTGTCTCATATTACGGAGACACATATTATACATGCTAAGTTGGTTATTGTGACACAGAATGTTGAAGGGAAAAATGTTGGCAGGCATAGGACAGCGTTTCACACTGACACTCCAACAACAACATTGTTTGTTGCTCGCAAAATCCCTTTCGATCCTTCGCTCACTCGTTCGTAAAGAAAATTACTTATGAGCTAAGTCAAGCAAGGAAAAAGCTATTAATTCCATTTCACGCCCATATGTAATCAAGAGCTTTTTACACACACTCATATATGCACACACACTCCTCCTCAAAGTAAACCCTGCCCCACATATTATTTATGTATGCAGATAGATAGGCATAAGGTACTATTATTGTCTTGAGAGGGAAACCTTGTGTTCGTATAGAAAATCGAGTGGAGAAAGAAGGTGAGGAAGGATCTTCCTCCACCACAAGCTCAAAACATGTCCCTTTGTAATTTCTCAAAGGCCCATTCATTCTCCCGAGTCAATGTTTTTTTTTCTGAGAAGAGAGAGGAAGAGGAGGACAAGAAGAAGGAGGACTATTAATACCTCCGCTTTTATTATTATAGGCACAGCATAGCCATTCCTCCACGAAGGAATATTTTTTTACCCTGTCCATGTTCAAAAGCTACTTTCTCCAGACCGAAAAAAAATATTATGCATGCGCGTAAATGCCTACCCCGCGTGCCATAATATTGATTGAAATGGTTTCCCAGTGAAGAAAATTAAACGAGTCTTTTGAACCGGTAACCACATTTCTGGATACAAATGAGCTTCCAGCTCTTGTGTTATGTGTGTGTGCACCAGGAGTAATTCATGCATAATCCATTACGCCTTCACTATATAAAATGTGTCCAACACAATTCACATCTATACACAGGGTGCTAAACTTTCCCAAATGTAGGTCTGCTCCAAAAAAAGGGTTCCGCTGGATGTCTGCTTTCTTCTTCTACAACTTTACTCTCTCCTGTTCCCCACCAAGAATTATACCAGAAGGGACACTTTTGTGGTCGCGGTTGTTTCCACTGAAAATCCATGATTCATGTGCGTGTCTCTGACTACATACAGAAGAAGCCGGAAAGAACAAAAAAGGTGAACCAGAAAAGGGTTTATCTACAACAGCATATCAGGTGCACAATTGCCTACTTACACTTTTCCTAGTGATTTTACAAGATAGGAGACGATATGCCTCTGCTCCTGTCGTCAACAGTTGCTCACGCACATCGACCCACTAAACTGACTCGCGTGGTCGCATGCAAAGCAAACATGTTTTTTTTTGCCACAAAAGAAGCCAAAAAGTGGTTCTTGTAGTTTTGGATGTTTACTCACGCAGTCATTTTCCATCTCGCAAAAAAATTCTTAACTTTTATGATATAGAGCGCTTCCAACCGTACGTGATTTCCCGCAAGGAAAATTGAAAATTGGAAAATCGATACTCACACAAATCTTCGTCCAGTTCTGGAGCGAACCTACGTAGTATTTAATATGCAGATTTGATGAAGCTAGATTAGCACCAATTTACTCAGACGCACACACGTGGAGAAAATATTACTCCAAGCTATATAGTGAAACGTGGTGGTTGGAGTGTTTTGAGGTAGCGCTCATTCAAAAAACCTTTGTTTCTACTGAACTTCCTTTTTAAGCTAAGTCTCCACCACTGTGATTAGGAACATGGAGACGCTCCAGGTTATCAAACAATTTGCGTTGCTCACTCACACATCACTGTGATGTTGAGGTCGTTGTTCGAAAGTAGTCAACTCCAATAAACTTTCATAGTTTGTTGGTTGATTGTGAAATGAAAATTGTGAATGTGAGAATTTATGGGTTACCAGCAAGTTCTCCCAGTGCCCGGTTTATTTCTCCCCTCCTTTTTATCAATATTTTTTGTGTACGCACACACAGATGTAGCAATATTTGTGAAAATATGAAAAGAGAGGAGAGGAAAGATAGGACACTTGAAAAAAAAACCCAAAGGCTTCCTCAGTCCCCTTTCATATATTTTACATCTTCAAATTGAATTTTTCGTAGAGATTTTCACGTGCCTCAAACTAACCCCGCAAAAAAGTTTTTCTGAAGATTTCCTAGCATCTATTTTATTTGCTCATTTACAGGAATCTGTACAGTGTTACGAGAAGGAGAAAACTGCTCAGAAAAAAAAGTTTTGATCACTATACCTCCTCCAACCTTGTCCTCAAGGCAAGTAAATCAATACGTGCACACAGGAGGTAAATACACGCTATAACCATCCAACATTTTTTTACATCATCCTTGTTGTGGTTCACATCTATGCCGAGACTAGTTCAAAGAGGATGGAATATGAATAAATTTTAGAAAAGGAGTTTCATATAAAAAACACGGAAAAATACTCGTGCCGACGAGTCTTCATCTATATTTTTTGTAAATAACAGCTCTCTCTCTCTCTCTCTCGAGAAAAAAAAGCAGGTGTGCGTGTACAACATTACGCCGTATGGTCTATGTACATTTCTCATCTCCGAAAAGCAACATCATAGTCTCCCAATAAATATGCGGATGGGAATGTTAGGAAAGACTAGAAAAAAATAAGAAAGGTATAAGATTACCAAAAGAGCAAGAGGAACCAGCGGGAGGAAAGCAACAAGATTAAAATCATCGGCATCACAAAAAATAACTCGTCATTGAGAGCTCTTGCCTTCCTTTCCTTCATTTGCCTTGGCATCATAGAAAAGGGAAAAAAAAGTTTTTTTGAGATGATATTTTTTTATTTATTTCATTGCCTCACTTTCACTCCTCAGATCCATACAAAAAATCCATTATTGAATTCTGGGAAATTGATGGAAAAGGTTGTTTTGATAATTTCTTCTCCCTTCCGGAAAAAAAGATGAAGGAGGTAGAGATTTTTTTTCGCGAATTCTCCCCTTCTTGAACCACGCACTTCGTGCTTCACTCTCTCTGAAGACATTAGACAACCAAAAAAATCCAATAACCAGAGTCTGCGTTTTCCTTCCTGAAACTAAAAATGAAGAAAAGTGGATCAGACAGGACGACCCCGGCCACTATTGCATTACCCTCGTACAGACTGATACGTGTACAGAGAAAAGGATACGTTACACATGTGTGATGATACTACCTACAATTTTTTTTCTTTCTATTTCTGTCATCTGTCAATACATAAGTTTTCGATTAGGAATGTTCGAGAATAAAATCTGTTTTTTTTCCTTTTTTTTAAAGATCACCCTGTCTCGTCAGATTTTGGGTGTGTGTGAAGCAACCAAAAATCTGGGTGATTGCCTATGTGACACTTTTTTTGCGTGGAGGAGGTCCTGTCATCAGAAATTGCTTCTTCACAAGTGAGGGTGGTACACCTCCCCTGGTTTCGCCCAAAAAAACTGAGACCAACTTTTGCGCATGTTTTTGCAACCTCAAAAGTGCAAAAAAAGTTTCTTTTTTATGGCGAGACTAGCCTTGTTGGTGGTGATTGGACGGAGAGTAGTGGGTTAGTTTTTTTTGTTGATATTTCCTTCTTCTTCATAAACAAAACTGTTTTTAGAATTCACACGAAACTCCATTTTCAACCTGAAGACACATCAAAAGCGTCCTTTTTTTGCGTGACGTAACAAGGCAGAAAAAAATTGTGGATATGGTGGGATTGGAAGAGACCCCCCAGTCAGCCATGCACACAGAAGGAAATCCATCAAAGTTAGAAGGGAAAAAGCAACTAAGTTTTTTTTTCATGTTTTACTTCAAAGGGAACCTTTTCTTCGCAGACAAACGCTGAGTGAGAATACATTGTTAAACTGGTTTGAAAACCTGTGTATACAACAAGGTTTTACCTGGAACGTGTGTGTACATATAAGTTTTTAAAGGAAGAAGCGTGGTCCTTTTCAAGTTCGCTCAAAAACTCCGTGTGCAGAAAATGGGGAAGAACTCATCTGCTTGTGATTTGCGACATCAAGCGAAACATTGATGAGCATGCTGCTCCTGAGCTTAGCTTAGTGTGGAGCATTATAAAAAATCTCTGCTCGTCTCCCTTCACTTTTACCTGCTGTCCTACATCATATTTCTTGTCGCTTTTATGGTATCTTCATGCTTACCTCTAAAAAAATATCAGATCCAGCTATTTCATGTACAACTTATCATGGGTGAATAGAGAAATGTTACAGCTCCATAAGATTATATCCCTTTTTATGTATTATATTTTTGGAGCAAAAATATTGTGGTTTGAATGGAGACGAGATTTTTTGTTGGGATCGCTTAATCCTTTCTATAAAAGCAGGCATGCAGGGATCATTTCCATTCCGTCACCATCCTCCTTTCTTCTTCTTCTTCGGTCCTGATCATAGAGACAGAGACCAGGCAGCACCTCACACAACAACCCAAAATATTAAAAAAATGGTTTTATAAAATTCTTGGCTGGTGGTTGTGTATCGCCTTCCTTTCATCTAGGTAGACACACTACGCTGCAAAACAACATAACATCCATTCCATTCCTTTACGACTTGTCTCCGTGTAATAAATGGTTCAGAGGTGGGCTAGCTGACCCATTTATTTTTTCTTGTTTGTTTGGGCTACTTAGCCTTTTACTTTTCTGCTCCGCGCCACCTTCATGAATTTGCCAGCACAGTAGTGCTGACGTCTACGAAGTGTCATTTGATACATGTGTGTGCGCACAAAAAATACAAATAGCTGGGATGTCACCGGGCCATCCACACTTTAATGACAACAGGATGAAGTATATTTTTGGGAGAGAGAGAGAAAGTCCTCCTTTTGTGCCAAGTGCAATGTTTTCCATCACTCCACAATATACAACACATCTGTCAATCTCGTGTCTGCTGAGGATACCTTTCTGCCAAGATCCCGAGAAGGAGAGTCGGAGATGAAGAAAAAAAATATTATGGTTTCTTCGACATTTTTCTTGGTAGTTCTTGGTAGCCAAGAATATTGTTCCACGCACATTTTTTTTCCTTATTTCTTGTTTTGTGGCCATATCAAGATTTTTATTTTTGTTTGAGGGCTCATACTTTTTAAATAACATAAAAATATGGAAGCCTCACGCTTGAAAACTGGCACACAATCCAACAATTTAAAAGTAAACATGAATTACACGAAATGAAATATTTGTTTAGAATCTTTTTGTTAAAAACAAGTCAGTGGTTAGGGTTTTTCCCAGCTATTATATTTGTACTTGGGATTGGCTCAACTCAAAGGAATACATTATCCTCAGAGAAGGCAAACAAAAAAAATCAGCAGGTATTAGGGTAACTCTTCCAACCTTCCAAAAATTCATGTGTTCACTTATGGATGCAACATATGTTGTTGTGCTTGTGTCTGTCTGGATCTTATTGTAAATAAATATGAATTTCATAAGAAGCCAAGAAAAAAAAATAAATGGAACAAGTGAGTGAACACGTCAGCAGTGCTCCATATAAATATAAGGGATCTTTTATATCGTGTAACCCTTTTTGGAGCTCGAAAAAGTAGGAATAGCTTGTCAGAGTAAATGTATACCAAAAAATAGTAGAGGTTGCCAGTCAGTCGTCAGCAAATGGGGACATTTGTAACATCCGACGTAATTCCAAAATAAAAATGCTCTCCCCGTCACTCTCCTCCTTTCTTTCTACGCTGGGAAAGTAAACAAGAGGGATTTTGAAGTGGTGCACTCAGAAAAAAAGTAGAGAGTCCTTCTCTCCAGCCATCGCTGCAGAGAAGAGTTCCAGAGAGAGAAAAAATCAGTATCCATCTCACATCATTTCGTCCCAATATATTTTTTACAAAGATATATGATGCCACTATATTGTAAAAGTTTTCTTTGTAACAATAGCGCTGTTTTGCCTTCCTATGAAAACCACGGGCTAAAATGTACAACAGATTGTATTTTTCTCCTGATGTTTACCCAAATGACAGAAGAAGGAAAAACATGAGCGAAAGGAAGAAAAGGATCCGATTTGCTTGCCTTTGATTTTCACCTACTTTCTCTCCATTGTGCAGGGAAATGCGTGAGTCATGCCCTTCTTTTGCCCAGCCTGGCTCCATAAAGTCTTCTTGAATATGTGGGTGCTGAACGGAGGCAAAAAAATACAGCTTAGTTAGAAGCTCAAAAACTTATCTTTGCGTGGGTGGTCGGGCCGGTCCGATTTAAATGTAGATTTTTTTCTGTCTTTCTTGTGAAGATTTTTTTTCTTGTATTTACTTTGGCAACACATGCCTGCCTGCACAGCGGAATCAGTGATGGAGCTGCACTATTACGTATAAAGAAAAGTATCGAGTGCCGGAAATGAAACGGTGGTGGTTTGCTGGCTTGCTCTTCTGCTGAGGAATTGGAACGGGAGTAATTACTGACAAGGGAACATTTGAGGGTGTAACGCTTAACCAAAATGAGAAGAAGGAACGATAGGACTAAATGATAAGATGTAATTCTTAAAATCAGTTTTACTCAACTTTATAGTCTATTTTTTTACTTTAGCTCACGGTACCAGCATTGAGGAAGTCATATACACTTTCTCTTTTTTCGGAGTCAGTCATCGGGGTACACTCACGGAGCTTCCCTAGTGAGTGAAACCCAAAACAAGAAAAAAGTTTCCCAGTAATGAAGGAAGAATGAGGGAAGATGTTTGAAATGTGAGAAATGGCGTAGGAGTAAAAGTACAACTTTCTTCAAGACATTACTTTCCCAGCAATTTTTTTTCTGTCTTTTCAGCAAGCGAGGGAAAATTGTAACTTTTGGTTGCGCAACTGAACGAACGACCTCCTAATGCGATGGGATAATAATAGCCTGAGTGAGCACAATAGACAACTTATCATCAAGTCAGATGTAATGATGTCATAATCCCGTTCATTCATCCATTCCTGAAAACGCAATCATTGAATGGTGAAAAAAAAAATTTTAAAGGAAATACTTTTTCTTCGAACCAATTATTATACTCCCCTCTTCTTCCCTTTCCTGTGCGCACATTTCGTAGTCAGTCATCATTCTGCGGCAGGAATTCCTCAACTCTGCATATATTTTCCTTCCAAAAATTGAAATAAGCGAGAGTGAAGACGAAGTAAACGGACACCATGGCGGAAATCAAATTTTCTTCAGTAATGTGGCCCACATATGTGTGTGTAGTGCCGTGCGGAGCATGAAGCAGCCCATCATTAAACCATTTTCCCTCTCTATAGTCATTTCACATTTTGACATTCCATTCTCCGCTTTCAGCCCAATTTCCACAATTTGATGGTAATCAGGAAAAATAATGATTTTGATGGACTGCTCCGAAAGTACGACAGGCAGCAGCCATTCCAACCATATCAACTTCCCTTTTACTATTATTAAGACGACCCCAAATGTTGTTCCCATGAATGCTGTCTTATAATTTTTTTCGGAAGGATATCAAGCATATGCCAATGATTTCTTGGTTAACATCGCCATCATCACTACCAGTCTTCGTCTTCTTCCTTCACCACAATTTTTTTTTTCAATGAATGGCAAGTGGAGACATTAATGAAGAGGAGCGATATTCCTTGTTTGTGCATTCCCCTCTCAGTTTGAGTGAAAGGCCTGGTCGGAGCATATCAGGTCATGCCAATTTCCCATAAAATTTTAGGTACTAGTAAGCTACTCCTACTTACTACTACGGCATCTATTAAATTGTATTCCCTGAGGTGGTATCACCACCGTCATCATCATCATCATTATTATAGTCATATGAATGTGTGACTGGAGCTCCAAAAAGTGAGTTTTTGGTTGCACCAGGTCGTTCTCCTAAAATACAATTTATCGCCACAATTCCATTTTTGGAGGAGCCTCTTTCCAATCCATCTGCACTGCTCTGAGGAGAGAGCGGAGCAGAGGAGCAGTGAAAAGGGGAAAACCCTTGGTGCTTTCTTAATTTCATTCGAAGGAGCAACCAACTGGAAAACTAAAACGCGCAAAATGAAGACTGATGATGATTGGATGACTTGAGTCAATTTACTTATGGACACATGATTAGATAGGTACATGTGGCTTTTTATGACAGTGCACAGCAGGCAAAAACTTTTTACTCTCTCCAGAAAGAGATAAGAGAGGGAGAGAAGAAACAGTTTTTATATATTTCTGCAGTAGGTCAAGGTACACATTTTTCTTAGCGCTTTCTCTTTTTTTCTGAAACTCCGTATCTAATTTTTGTGCTTGTCAAACTCACACAAGACAATGATGGCAATCATTGATGGCGGTTTAAGGACAAACTTTCTTGTTTTTGGAGCTTCCGCAGTTTTCATAAATCCTAACGAAGGAGAAAAGACAAAGAAGGGAAAAAGAGGGAAAGGCAATTTTTCAATTTTGCCTTTGAAGTCGGAAAGTGAAGGACACTAACAAGAGGTAGTTTTGAAAGGCAAACGTCAGCAGCAAAGTTGTTGGCACTGGTCGAAAAGAAAAACCTCCATAATGTCGGGCGACGTGAGTATAGCACTAGACTGCCAGTTGTGCCATACATAGCACGCACGACCGCAATACGTAAACACCAAAGTTCCGTGTGTGTGAGCTATGATGAGCACGGACACGGACATTTCAACAAAAATTGTCGTCTGACTCGTGAGAAAGGAACACGCGATGACAACAATTCTAAATTGGTTTTTCCTTACTTCTTTGAGCTCTGGAGAGAAAGGGAAAATACAGAGAGGAACCTTTTTACGATCACAAAGAAAAAAAAGAAAACGAGTTGTTTATGTGGTCAAAGACGCGAGTGTTACAACTCACAAGAAACCATATATATGTACACACACACTCTTTTCATGATCTGACTGACGTAGCCTCCACTTTTCATGTGCTCCGTCAAACAACGGCACGATTACACCATAAAAGATATTCTTAACTGTGCCGAGGAACAGTAGAGGTCATAAAAGAGACAAAAAATAGTATTAAACAACAACAATAACAATGTTAGTCCTTTTTCTCACGGCAGTGTGGTCACAGCAAGAAAACATTGCTATATGTGTTTTTTGGGTGCTCCGAGAAGCACGTTTTCTACCCATTTCCCTGGTCATTAAATCCGCCTGGGTTCAAGACTCTTTTTTTTGCGGATGTTCGGCTCGGTTGCTTACGGAGGATAAAAAAGGAACTCTTCCGCTTTCAGCTATATTCCCGGCTTTACGACTTAGCCAAGGAAATAAAGGGGCAACCACGATCCGTCCCTTGTGGCCACGTCTTGTTCGAACAATGGGAGCAATAACGGGGAACGATGGAGGTGTAATCGTAATCATTCTAATAATAATAACGACAATAATGGTGATGATTACTTATCTTATCTGCCATTTCACTTCCGCCATTTCTCTGGAGAAAAAGGCTAGATAATCTTGCTCCTCGGGTTCTCAAATGTGTGTGTGTGTTCTGTGCGCTTGCCTTGCCGGAGACCAAACCAATGTTTGTTTATCTAGGTACTATGCACACAAATTCTATGGATTTGTTGCATGCCAAACTGCTCCGATTTGGCAACAGGCTTTTCCTCCTTCATATTCACTTCCTCAAAAGACGCTTCCATCCCTTTCCCTCTGATGTCAAGTTTGTCACAATCGTTTCCTCAATAATGTGAGGGAGTGTTCTTTCATACGTGCTTAAATTAACTTTTTAATTTTAAATTTAGCTTGGCATGATGCATTCAAATGAAGAACTTTTTGTTCACCCTGATACCATTATTATTTATGGAACTTCTTATGTTGGCAGAAGAAGGGAGGAAAGAAAATAGAATGAGAGCGGGAGGAAACATTCAGCTTACCCACGACGAAAAAAAACACAACAACATAGTAGGGAAGAAATAATTTAGGAAACATTTTTTAAAAAGTGTGTCACGTTATATAAAAAAGTGAAAGAATTTTTTTTTGGCTGCACTGATCCATTAAAGAACTTTGATAAGTCCTTAAAAAAGAATAATTTTCGACTTCTGCAACATTTCAAATAAAATCTCACAATTTTTCAAGGAAAAAACTGCGAGAGAAGATTTTGAGTGAAAGACAAGGGCAGAGGTAATGAGCGGAAAGGAGAAAGCTCCCGGCTCTGACGACCTCCGATATGCGGGATAAAATGGCGTTGATGATGACCATGATGATGATGACGATGATAATGGTAATGATAGGCTCGTGTGTGTGTGTGTGTGTGTGTGTTTGTGGCAGGCTGCTGGCAGTCTATCAGCATGTGCCATGCCGAGTGAGTATATTAATAAAATAAAGGTGGATAAGTGCAGAGGAAACTCACATACACACACGTCAACCCATAATAACCCCGAGCATAATGCCTGATTTTTTCTAGTATCCAAATCCGCGTCGAGGTCTTACCCAGCAATCGCGTGGTGCGTATGTTCAGGTATGCACACAATGGCGAACATAGACATAACCCATTTTCCGGGCAAGCCATTTCACAAAATAAAAAAAAATCTGTAAAGCTGGCTTTATCCTGAGAGCAAGGGCATAGCCAGAAGACAACGGCATTACGTGAATAGTGGCAGTTAAAGGAGTGACTGCTTCCAGTGGCTGCCTCCGTCCTGTCCTATTATTAGGGTTCAGGCAGAGCAAAAACAAGTTGAGCAAGCTCTCACTCTTACCTTTTTTTGGACACATAAAGGTTTGTAATGGAATGCAATGGCTGCTGTAGAACACTACTTATATAGCGCGCGATCATGATGGTGGAAGGTAACATAAACGATTTAACAATTGAATTGGCAAACTTTTTTATATGCCACTTTTACGATCCCATTTTGGGAGTAATCAAGTTAAGTCAAAGATGGACTTGGTGCACGCACCCTTTTTTCCAAGGGAGCAGAGAGGCCAAACTTTCGGAATGGGCTGCATAAATACACACTCCGGGAGGGTTATTATGTGTGTACGCAGAGCCATAATTATAAGTGCCTTACGTCTTCCTTTTTGAATACTTGTATAAGAAACATGCTGCAAAAAAGAGGAGTGTAAGAAATGCAGATATTTTTTAGGACACTTGAGCACAAGAGGCCCATTTCCAAGGTGGAAATGGGCGTGGAAAAAAGTATTAATTTAGAAACGGAGATGCGATCGGGGCCCTGATAAGCACTCTGCACACCTATAAAAATATAAAGTGACTAGAGAGTCATGTTCCGAAACAATAATTGTGAACGGAAGGGGAACCGCCAAACTGGATACTTTCCTTCTTTCTAAATACTTGTCGCACTACATAGATTCCAAAGAGCTGGAAGCTACAAAAAAGTCACTACCTAAAATTTGTGCTTTTGGAGAAGAAAAAAAATTTTTTGGAGGGGAACTATTAGCAATTCGCGAGTTGGAAGTCCATTTTTTCTGTTCCCATCACAGTTATTTAGCCACATGCGAAAAATAATCGTTACAACGAGAAGAAAAACTCATTCTGTTTAACATACATTTTACACATGGTCACAATCCTTATCTTCAATAGATATTTTGCACTTCTTCAATGCTCATTGTGCCTCCCAAGCTTAACCATTTCAAGAGACACTAAAAAAATAGAGCGTCTGAACTTTCGCTTGAGCTGTTGTCTGAAAAACAGTTTTAAGTAAAAAAAAATATAGGAAGAGTGTTATAGCGTGACACTTTTCATGCAAATGGGAAACGGAAGATGTTCCCTGGAAAACTACAGAAGCAGAAAAAAAGCGGCTGTTCAAGAAAAAAAATCAACATTCTTTACGTGTATTTTGTCCCTATTTTTGTGCACACAGGCGAGTAAATAAGCTCTTTTTTTAAGAAACAACTGTAACTTTTTTCTCCATTTTCTCTCTTTTTTCTGTGGGAATGCTAAAGTTCACAGGACTGGAAGAAGAGCAAGAAAACATGACAAAAAACACAAATGATAATGGTATACATATGCACCTAATTAATGCATGCACACAATCCCAACTGGAAAACAGTTCCCTTCCGTAAGATCGGAGCACAAACTTCCCTCTCATTTTCGATGTTGATCCCTTCTTCGTTTTATTCGAGAAGTAGAAATAAACACTCTGCTTTGCATTCCTCCGAGTAGATTATTTGCTGACAAGGCTATTTGCTCCACTCCTCTTTGCTTGTCTTGCTCATTTTCTGTTTTTGTTTTCAGCTTTGGCGGAGGGGACAATTCATTGCTAAATTGTATTTTTTTTCTCTCCTTTCCATTCCTCCTTGATTACTTCGAAGGTGTGTGTGCGTATCTTCTTGCCTTTTTCGTGTTTCGAGTTTTCTCCAAGTTTTTGTTTCGTGTCCACCATCCTTTTCCCATTTTCACAGATGCTGATTAGAGAAAGATTGTATATATGTGGAGTGTGCGCGCATTTATTTATTTATTTGGTGGTGAAAAGGAGGAAATAGTTTTTTTATGAGAAAGTATGGTCTTGGGACAAGTTTTCTTTCCAGGTTTTCTTCTTTTTTTCATTAATTAGCTCCATTCACGCATTTCTCTCGTGCGCTCCTCTTATTCATGCTAGAATTCATGAGACGATATAGTAGGGTGGTCTGGCTGGCTTAAGCTGAGGATAAGGCAGGAGCCACGTGTAATGAATAGATTTGGATTTTGAGAGATCTTCCAAATTAAAGGTATATCTTGTGTTCCACGAGTTGAGTGGGAATTGAAGCTGTTGTTGTTGACTGCATTAATTACGAAAAGGGGAACTTTTCCACCAGCTCCACATCCACCATCCTCTCTTTTTCCTGTTTCCGTCTCCAGCAATACAAAATAATATATTTTTTTGGAGAAGAACCGAGAGAACCATAAAAGCAGGAGAGAAATTTTGAAGGAACCACCAAATTGTATATTTACCAGGCCGGCAATAAAAGCTGACTGCTCAGTGTTGCGTGGCCGTTGTGTGCAGTCATAATCATAATGGAAAATAATAAAATCGCAAGGAACGAGAGAGAGAGAGAGACACTTTCTGGAGAGTGCACACACTTGCACACTTCTCCGCCGAAAATTATTAGCCATTAATGCTTATTTCATTATTGGTCTTTGTATGCTCCGCTCTGGCTGAAGTTATGGGAGGCACGTGCCATTCAACATAACAACGACTTTTTGGAGCAACGAACGTAATATAAAAAATGGAAAGTGAAAGCTGGAAAATATATTTATCTCTACCTGGATGTAACAATGCACTGGGAAGACTAACGACATCAACTTTCTCTTTGTCTGACTTGCTTGCTTTCCTGCCTCAATGCCAATAAGATTACTTTACTTACGAGTGGAGCGAGGAAGGATCCGTCTCTGGAGAACGCGACGCGTGCAGTGATCAAGAACTTGGAAGTGAGCAAGTTACACGCTGCTCAATCGTATCTTATCTTCGGCTAAAGTGCGTTCCCGGCACTGACAAATCGCATAGATTTTTTCTTCGGACAGCTATGTAAAGGGTGGTGCACCCTCTGAGTAGCTTATCCTATGCGAAAGCTATAAGCTTCCCATCTCTCACAAGAGGCAGTGAACCACAGTCGGACAATATTATTTTCAAGCTACTCTTTTTTTTGGCTTATCCTGAGTCAGTCGAGAGGAAACTGTTGCCACAATTTAAATTGATATGAGGACAACTCTTCTCGCACACCTATTTTTTCTCTCGACATAGCTTCAGAATTTATTGCGAGACTTTTTCGGAGCACAATGCCTTTTTAATTAGGGACTTTTGTAATGAAAACGGAAATTTGTGCTGCTTCTGCTTTTTTGGAGACAAAACTGAAAGAGTATCCATAAAAAGGAGTAATCAAATCACACATTCAAAATTACGTGAAATATTGTACTCATTCATTCAATGTTCAACGATCTGTTGTTCGGTTTTGGGTGGTGAAGGAGAGGTCTTTGACGCGGAACGGAATTAGGAAGTGAGCACTCTCCCTTGCTTCACAAATTATGTCAAAACACAATAATTATTTTACCATTCAACTTCAGCTAACTCATTTAATTTTTAGTTTATGACTTGCCCAATGAAATGATCGGATGCCATATACATTTCAACCTGGAACATTGTATTTCCAACTCCACAAATGCAAGGAGGAATTTTACTCCGGAAAATTCATGAATAAAGTGGCAGGCAACTCATCTTCAACTTTGTTTTCGGAGAAATAGAAACTCAATTAATATCGTTCCGATTTTGTATTAAAAAAGGATTGAAAATAGAATTGCACAAGTTCTGTTTTTTTTTGCATCTACCCCGATGGCGCACCCTTCAATCCAGTTCCTTGCGTATCATGATCGGCAGTCGGACCATCTCTTCTTTCAGCTTTTCCACAATTTTCCTTTTTTTCTATAGAGGGAAAGACGGAGGGCTTATCCTCCATTCCTTCTTATCATTTTCTTGGAGCTTTTGTGCGTGTGTCCATATATGTATGTACCACTACCACCTCCTCCTTTAGGACTTGAAAGAGGAGACCCAGAAAAAAAGAAGAAAACGTCTAATTTATAATTGAAAAGAGACTTTCGTTGGATTCCAACTTTATCCCTTTCTCCTTCTGCAGGAGTTTTAGAAAAGTAGTGGCGCCTTCTTCGCCTTCTTCTGCGGTGCAGCATAACAATATCTTATACAGTCGCACACATAAATATACAATTTTTTGGGACAAAGATCACTGCTCGAATTTACCTATCTGCTCCAGAAAAACTGGTGGAAAAGGACCTTCCTCTCCTTTTTCGAGATCCTCCTGATTTGCATGTGGACTTGGTCACAATTACGAACGAGTAAGTATTCATACGGATCCCGCCACATCATCATTTTTCTTTTCTTCTTCCTTTCAACTCCTTCTTTTCCCAATTTGCATCTCTTTTCCGAATGTATCTATGAACTGAAGAAGGTCTTTTGTGTTCCCTTTTCTCGGAACAAGAAACTTTTTCCTTTCCTTCGTGTCCTCACTTATTAAAAGCAATACGCAAATTACCAAGTTGGTCGAACAGAGAGAGAGAGAAGTCAAAATGAAGATGAAAAGGGACAAAAAGGAAGGAGCAAGAGAAAAGCGTGTTGACATCTTCCACACTTCTCTTTTTCCGGGATGTTTTTTTTTCTTCAAAAGAAGAATTTTGTTTTGTTGGAGATGTGTGGAGGCCACAAAGGCATTACAACAATATACACGACATAATTATATTAACAAGAGGATTCCTTGTGTGTGACTACATGTGTGTGCATGTTTTTTTTCCTACATACTACTGGCCACAAGGTTTGATCGTCGTCACCTCAGAGTGGTGCCACAGGAACTTAGCACACAACAACTGGATAACTACCAGAGAAAGCAGGGAAAAAACTTTTCCCACATAATGTCCTCCCACATAACGTGTATGTCTCGGGTGCGCTAATAATGATAATTATTTTCCATTATACAATTTTCGGGTAAGCCAGCTAAACTTTTTTTGTTGGGGATACGCGAGGGCGAGCATGCAAAACCTAAAAAGTTACGAACCGTTTCACAACAAAATTACCATTTAAAAGTAAGGCTTTTTGCAGGCCAAGGTCTTACGAAAAAGGAGGCGTGAGTTTGGGATACAAAAAAATAAGTAAATATGGACACAACAGAAACATTATCAACAATAATATGTTATACATTACCCAAAAAAATCCTGTATAAAACAATTCTTTAAAACAATAATATGTATTCATAGTCGTTTTGGTCCAGACTTTCCACAATATATTTTTTGGACATGGTAAAAACAGAGTGATTTTCTGGGTGTATTTTATGTACTCAATTTGTAGGCAAGAACCGTAGCGCGCCGAACGTTACATCATCTGTCATAATATTGCGTGGCGAGCATGTAACACTGGAATATTATCCGGGATCCCTTCGCATGTATTTCTCTCTTTTATTTTTAGGCTCCCCATACAAAAAATAAGGCGAAGATAAGATGGTTGGTCTTTTCATCTTTTCTTATTCATAATAACAATAGCACTTATACAACTTCTATGCGGAGACCCTCTCCAGTGGATGGGTCTCCTCTGCACTCTCTTCATACGAGACAATTATGGAGAATTTTTTTTCACCGACTGATTGTGAGTCACTCCAACAAAGCCGTTTTTTATACTTGAATCCATATATATTTGAAGGAGTTACGTATACTTACAACAACATCAAAACCTGGTCGCGTACACATGTACGAGAAATCTTGTATGATTTCATGAAAACGGAATGAATAATGTTTTCCTTCTCAAACTTCAAATCAGCCTTTTGAATAATGCGTCAAGTGGTGTTCGTGTGCACCATTTTTCCCTTCTTCCTCTCCTCTCCATCTATTATGCATGGACATGGGCAACACTTACATACTTCCAAAAAAAATGGAGCTGAAACAAAAGGTCTAAGAAAAAAGAACAAAATATCCATTTCCCCTGGTTTTTTCTTCTCGCCCTTTTAAAATGCGCTCCAGATTCTTTTCATTGAAGTCAGCCCCTCCACGTTCCAATGCATCCGTGCATCCCCGTCTCCTTCTTTTTTGAGAGAGCCAGAGCCACCTCCTCACTCCTTGTCTCTATATCTTTTTCTCCTTTTTATTATTTCTCCATTGTGTCTCGGGAGACGCAATATGTAACTCATTTAGGGAGTCCCGACTTGTGTCTAAAAAAGGGAATGTGTAAAGCTCGTGAAAATCCCCAAATGAGGGAACAGAACGCGATCCTCGGAAGAAGTGGGGAAGGAAGGAAAAGGGAAAGTGACGAAGCGGAAAGGAAGAGGAGAATAGAGTGAGGAAAAAGAGATGAAGTGGCAAGTTGCAAGTGGCATTCCCACCGTCCTTTCATCGAGCACACACACAGCTCTCTCTTCTTTCTATGACTTGTAACGTGTGTATCTGAAAAAAAGAGGAGCACACACATACAGTAATGTGTGTGCGTGTAGGATAAGATGCGTGGCGAAAATAGATTTTTTAGAAAGAAAAGGAACACTTTCCATGACGGTTCGCACATATGCATGATTATTATTATTATCTGGTTATTTCCTTTCTGCGAGGATTTTCTCCATTTATTTTCCTCTCCATAAAGGCATTATCATTTGCTACATTCAAAAGAAACATGCTCACACTCAGAGAGAGATATATATATGATGAAGAAACTATTATTATTACTGCTTCTCAACGAAAAGGGAAACGCAAATTGTCTTCCTAAACAAAAGTATTTTCTTTATGTACACATTCAACAATGTATGCATTGTCAATGTCGAACTCTTGTTCTTCTCTTTTTTTTCAAAGAAAGTTTTTTTCTCTCCCTCGTGTTCTCAGCTCAAGAAACAAACGAAGAAAAAATAATAAAAAGAAGTACTCGAACATATAATTTTTTTGTTAGAGGAAAATAATACCTCCATCTTTTCAGCTCCCTTTTTCCTACTTTTCTTCACACTTCCCCTTTTGCGTCCTTCTGTTTGCTTTCAACAAGAAAAAAAATATGTGTGCACAACATGCTTGCTCCTTGTGTGTGTATGTCGACTAAGCAGAGATAGACGATCCGACAAGCTGTCACAATCCCAACAATCCCGCTGTCAACATTTGACACTCTCGAACGACCAGCAGGCATATCGAGCCTTTCCAACAAAAAACAATAAATAAATGTATGAAGAGTGAGAGAGAAGGACCTTTTTTTATTCTCCTCTAATTTTTATATTTTGGAAGCACACAAGGGTAACGCGTGTATCATGATCATCGTCGCAATGATGCAGAGCGAGAAACATATTTTTAGCACAAACAATGTTGTGACAATTTTTTCCCCGAGTCTAATAATAAAATATGTATGTGCACATTTCACTCTACATCTTTCTTTCACTCTCTCACTTTCCTTTATTGCCACAAACTTCCTTGTTTCACCCTTTTCATTCTGGAGCTGTTTGTGTGACAAAAAAATTTTTTTTTCTTCTGTTTTTGTGCCTGATGCCTCCACTCAAAAGATTCTTATAGTAATGATGGGTGTGTGCGTAAAAAATATATGTTTGAAGCAAGAAACAACAACATAAGAATGGCGGAGGCAGCATCTGACTTCTAAAAAACGAATGAGTTGAACTTCCGCTTTTCTCCTTTTTTCTCTAAAAAATATATATCGTACGTACTCAATAAAGATGACAAGAAAGTTGAACGTACGTAGCACACGCACCCGACCCACTGTCATAACGCGGCTGGGAAGAGACACAAATGAAAAAATGAGTTGGAGACAAAAGGCTGAAGTGGTTCTGGCTCATGTGTGTGCATTTCCTGAACAGAAATGTGTCCATATTGAGAAGGAGAGAGAGAAATTCGAGAGAAAATGAAGGCGAGAAAGGATTGCGGAGGAAATGGGAAAAGGAAGAAGGTGAAATGGATAGAAAAAAATAGAAAAAGGATTTGTCTCCCTTGCTGTATAAACATAGACGTATGGAGCTGGTGGCTGGTGCGTGTGCCTCACTTCTCCATTAGTTTTTTTAGACTCACACAGCAGGAACGAAGGGAGCAAATAAAAAAAAGTGGCGAATCATGATAAAAAATGTGACAAGCTAAATGAAAGGATGAAGAAAAGAGAGAAAAAGGAATGTGACTAGATGGATATTTTTTTTTCTTCTCGGAGCACAGCACAGCCACAAAATTTATGCAATCACAGTCATTAGCTTGGAAGTGGTGCACAAGAATATAGGAATGAGGAGAGAAATAGATCAAATAAAAAGTTTTTTTTCCTCTGCTAAAAAATACAGCTCGGTTCACTTTAATGAGTGGCCAACCAAAAGGAAAGTCAAACATGGTTTTCTCTTCATCGAAAAAAACATGCAACTGTGTGAATCACATCGGAGGAATCATTTTCTTCATATCTTTGCGAAGGAGAATGCCAATATTCTTTCCTTCCCTCCTGCCAAACACACACACTGTCGGTTATCACAGACAACTCCCGTGAGAGTACAACAAAAAATACATAAGTTCAGTCAACTTTAACTTTCAGTCTTTTTTTGGTGGTGGCCCGCAGCTCCCAAAAAAGAAGAAAAAAATCTGTCTGAGTCTGACTGACGGGCTGTGTCAGGCTCTTTCCCCGAAAAAAAAATACAGACAAGGTGTGGACATTCCTGGAAAATACTGAAGAACTCAACTCGATAAAATCGCCTTATTCCCACTTTACCATGCACACCACTCAAACTCGATCCCAATCAAAGTTTTTTTTTCGCGCACAACCTGAGAACAAGAAAAAAGTTTTAGTTTACTTGCTCCGCGGTTGCTTCCTTCTACTACGAAACATTTTTTTTGCCAAGTGTGTCCATAAAGAAAACCGGGGAAAAATGTATCCCTGAACAAGTCAACTGTTCCGGTGAAGAAACTAATTCCTTGGTAAGATCCTACCTCAACTGAACCAACTGGAAAAATAAAATCTGTCTATCTTTCCCTGCTTCCCGTTCATTACCGTGATGAGGATAAATGGGGAACTTGTGTGTACTTGAAATAGTGTCTCGTTTTTGGGTTTCGCACACTCCAACCTGGTATTCTCTATAAGAGCTCTTAATACGAATTGCCAATAATCTTTTTTTTCTCTTCTTCAAGTATGTGAAGGCTATATACCACATAGTAGCTCACCATTCCACTCTTGCCTCCACTTCTCGTTACCCAAGTTTTAACTAAAGTTTAACGAGGAGCGGCCAACAAGTCTCTGTGGAGCATCTGTAAAAAAAAGAAAAGTTTTTTTTTCAAGAATTTTTTTTTCAGTTCCATCCAACAATAAGACACTTTTTTCAGGGTTTATTAGAACAGGAAGGAGAGAGAAATTTTTTTTCGAGAAAAAAACTTGAAAAAAAATATTAATCAGGATGAGCGGCTTATCAGAGCGCGAAGTTCGGTTGAGAAGCGCTCTCGGAAAAAAGTTATAATTTTTAACAAAATCATAATTAACTTACGACTTCACTCTTTTTTTGGTGACACAAAAAATGGAAAGAGGAGGGGAGCTAAAACATTATAGTTTTTAGCCACAAGAACAAATTTTAAGAGGGAAAAATGAGTAAAGTGAAAAAGAGACTACAAAAAATTGAAAAGTTTAATGGCACACTAGATACTCTCCTGAAAATACAAGTGTGTGTCCTTCCAACTTATCTTCAGAAAACGTGGAGAGAGAGAGAGAGATGAGAGAGAGAGAGAGAGAGAGAGAGAGAGAGAGAGTATCAGATGACTAATGGAAAAGTTGGTGCTTATTAGCACTAAAAGCTGTTTCCCAGGTTGATATGTGGATGATTAGGTATGCTATGTGGTCTCAAACTACAAGATGGAAATAAGCCAAAAAAATAGTGGACACAGAACACACAGCTATACCTACTTACCACGTTCACTAAAGTAGACATGATGACGTGAAGCACTTTAGCTCATGTGCTCGTTGCGGTGGTATGGTGAAAGGAGGTAGGTACGTCCCACAAACTATTCATCATCAGCAATGATAAACCTAATGTGCTTCGACGACACCCCGAAAATAAAACTTTTTTTCCAGGGTTCCTTTTAGAAATGCGGAGGAGGGGTGCGCATTCCCATAAATAAGTAGAATACCAAGTGCTCCAAATAAATAGGGTTGCTTATCATTTTTTTATTCCTGAAGAAAATGCTCCTCAGATCTGACAAGAAAATGTAAGTGAGACTTTTATTTAGGGACAGGAGACATGCACTTCCCTCACAATCATGTCAACATCGCATTACACATCTTTTTAATGCAAAACATGAGGCAGCCTAAAAAAACAAGAGTGTCATGTCATGAAGCATCATCAAGTATTAATGGACTACGCCATTGCCAACTGTCCCAATTCCTCGTGAAGTGGAAGTAGAACAGAAAACTCTTTCATGTCCCATCACTACTGACTTCTCGTCTCAGTCAGGGATATATTATTTTTTGCTCCGAATTTTGTTTTTTTTGTGGAGCATTTATTTCGGATCAATCGTGGGGATTACATGTTTGTTAGAATGGGCACTCCTGATAATCCCTCCTGAAAGAAAACGTTTCCCGTGTAACTTATCAAATCAGCTTATCCCTTACAATTGAAAGTATTTCCAGAGAGAGAGAGAGAGAGCTCTTCAAATACAACGAGGTTTGATCAATGCTGAAAGGATTTGAAAAGTAAAACCGGTTATCATTGAACAATTCGAGCGGACAGAACAAAAAAAGGAACGATGAAGTAGAAATGCTGACTAAAGTCGTTTCCGGTTGAAACGATACAATAGGATTTTCACAGACTTCCTTCTTTTCAATCCTACATAACTATTCTTTTAAAAGCTTTTATGTTCTGACATGGTCTAATCTACGATTAGCATGCGGACCACCCAACTCGAATTCCAGGATTGCGAAAAAAAATTGTAAGAGGAAAAAGCTGTATACTTTTCCCTTCATTTTTGTTCTCCCTTTTTCTCCTTTTTGCTAATTATTGCGAGTGTTGTAGTGTCAACAGATTTTTTATTACGTGTTTTTCTTTAATGTGGACACACAGCATGCTAGCTACTTCCCATTCCACACTTTCACATGGAGAGCAGCTCCAGACGACCCACTCCTCTAGTCCCTGCAAAAATTGGGAGGAAAGGGGAATAAACTCCAGTTGGAGTCTTAATGTACATTATGTTGCGCAAGGGAAGGAATATGATATGTCATCTAATCAAAATCAAGCTGGTGTTATTTCCTCACATATTTTTTTTCTCTCTCTCATCTTTTTTTCTTCTGATTTTCACTCTTGTCGTCGCGTCGTGTCGCGCCAGTTTGCCATTATTTACTTCGTATCGTTTTTATTAATGGAGCAATCCCTGCGTCTAGTACTCCGTTACGCAAGGTTTTTCGTTGTTGTGAGAGTTATTTTTTTGCTGTGTTTCCCTTCTTGCGCAATAGATTTGTTTTTTAATCTGAGATTCACATAAAATCCTGGTGGCGCTGCGAGTGTCAAGACCGTCCAAATTGGACATTAGAAAGGGCTCCATATATATATGTTTGACCTGCTTCATAATTAATTTTGACGATGATGGTGATGTTGACTGTAAAAAGCTTATTGTCACCCGAGACAGGACTCGACAAACTAACGACGTTTCATTAAAATCAGCCCACGCCTTAAAAAAAACTCAGTATACTACAAAACAGAGCCCGCTCTTAATTCTGTCCTTTTTCAGAGTATATTTTGGTTGTCACAGCGTAAAGTCATCATTATTACCATCATTGTCATCATCAAATCCGAAAGTGTTTACTGCCCAAAAAATACTATTGTTGCTGCTTACGCACTCACCCAACCATATTTTGGATGCGGGTGGGTAGCCTTCTCCCGAACACAATGCAATTCAGCTCTCCCTCTCTCTCTCTAGCTTCAGTTTTTTTAAACACAAAAATCCCAGCAGAAAGTAAATAAGAGCTGAGTATGAGTATAGTGAAGGGAGTGTGGAATAAATTGGTGGCGCATTAGCACCACCAGCTGAAACTCATATTTCCGAACTGCTTCCTAATGAGAAGGAAGCCGCTCTGCGCATAGAAGGTCTTCAAAGTGAACCAACAAAGGGAAAAAGAATGATGCACACGCTTTCCCTCACTCATTAAGCATAAGCCGTTTAGTAATGCTGGGAGACGTGTGCGCGCTTCTTGTTCTGTGTCCAAAAATTGTAACGGAAAGGGCTCAAAAAGAAAATCCCATCTTCATCAACAACCAAAAAAAACCTGCGAAAGAACTGAGCTGAACACACACTCTCACTCTATTTCCTTTTCTGTCTTGCTATTTTCCTGGTAAATAAAAGAGGAAAAGGACGCCATTGTTATTGTCCTCAGAGCCATAATACTGGTAGTATGGTCTGAGCTTGATGGAATATTGAGTGAATGCAGTATAGTGGCTCTTTTCTGTTCACATGTTGTTCCGTCTGTGATGTGCTATGTGTCCTCAAATCATCGAGTAACTCGAGTAGAGGAACAAAAAGGAAACAAACACTAAAGCTTGTGTAGACATTATTGGGATCCTTTAATAATCCCTGCTTTCTCTCAGAACTGCTCCTTTTTTAGTTCTTCTGCCTCAAGGCAGATTTTTCACTATTTGTGGAATGGCGAGAACGGGTGCGTGACACAGGCAGGGTTATCAAACAATACTTGGAGAAGAAGTACCCATTACACCTTTTCCAATGCCCTTTGGTGCTTTTCAGTAAATAAATAGTGGAGCATTTGAAAGGACATTGAGCACAAAATTTTATGCACACACAAACACACATATATCACCTTTTTCTTCTTTCTGAACACAAATAAAATTGTTTACTTAATTGGAGCTCTACTATTATGCGCAGGAGTTGTCCTTGTTTTTTTTGCAGCATTTTTTCAAAAGCGAAAGGAAACAAGAAAAAGAGGAAGGGAAAGCCCAAGGGAAATCTTTTTATTTCTCGGAAGTAGATTTTTTTATCTTCGAAAAAAAATCGGAATGTGAAGATGGGCGTGAAGTATAAGCATTGGGCACCGGAAGCGGGAAAATGTGCACAATATTACTTGAAAATAAGCTCCATAGTTTTATTAATGTACCAACATAGTTATGAAGGGCACACTGCTAAGTACTTCTGGGCATTATAAATTATACAGTGATTTACACTGGCACGCACTAAAAGTCTAACAGTTTTGTGTAAATATATCAGAGATATTATTATTATTTCTTTTTTTCTGTTTCCGGCAGCACGGAAATATTAGACTGCTCCATTTTTTAATTTACTCCGGGACTTTTTTGTTGCTGCGATGCGTAAGTTCTTCAGTATGTCACGAATTCTGGCGGACGTGTGTCAAATGTTAAACGGAGCGCAGCAGAAGGCCTCAACAACATCCAGTCTTCAGAGACAAGAAACAGAGAGTTTCTTGTCTATGATGATCGTCTGGAGGAAACAAGAGAATAATATAGGACTTACCCGTTCTTCCCGAAAAAAGGATCAGATTACTGGATAAACTCATTTTGCTTCAGTGCCTGGCTCCATTCAACCATTTTCTCTTGTGTGAACGCTGCTAATGCTCCATTCCAAGAATTTCTACAGAATTGTTTTGTGCGAAAATTTTGAGAATAAAATTAGAATCCTTTGGAAAAGGGAGCGCTCATCCATTTTCATTTAGCTGTAAGTTATGTGTGCAATAATCATGAATAAAAATTTGAGCCATGGTGTAAATGAAGACTTATCGAAAAAATATATATGTGGCAGAGCTGTGCAGAGTTGAATACTCTCATTTTCTCCTGAATGCCATGCATATTTTATCTTCCAAGTTAATTCTTGATGCTCCACCACAGATAGCAGGGCCAGACTGTTGTCGCGTAGGCGCAACCGGAAAGGATTATAAATTCCCTATTCTAGCAACAACAGCAAAGTCTATTCAATATCTGTGATCTGAACATTCCAAAAAATATAAAAAAGAGTGATAACCAGCAGACTACCAGCATTTTGCATGCATTTGTATTAAGGGGACACCGCGGAGGAAATACACAGGACGGTATGGCAGAACCTAGAATAGAGAAATAGCTTTCCGGGATCATGGATGACATTTTTGTTTAATCAAGAAACACTTTATTATATCTCAAGCTTTCGACGAAAGTAATTCGTCTTCATCAGGAGAAATTAAACTGAATTAGGAATAGTACAAGAAGGTGGTAGAATTGAATTAGAACCCAGAATGCATTGGTGCAACTTTTTCAGGTAGCCCGGTGGTGAGGATGACCTTGCGTCACGAAAA
>JAHZNF010004144.1:0-17605 GCA_027744215.1 Troglopedetes dispersus | reverse complement strand
AAAATGTACATCAAAACTAGATCTACTTGCTCCACTCGCACAGGAGGAGACACCAAAAAAGCAGCCTGCTCTACAGCTCTTGGTATATTATGCGCCTTCAAAGCTAACGTCTACAGAAGAAACTAGGTAACAAAAACGGGTGAGCTGAGACGGGTTTGTTATTATACCAAACTACAATATAGAATGGAACTTTAATGTTTTCTAGTACCAGCTTTTTTCAAGTGAAATAAAATGCTGTACAAATAAACTTGCAAACAGCCCACTGAGGTTCATTCTATTTGATGATGACTTGTTTTCGCTTACCATGCAGTGTAATAATGCATAAAAATATATCTCAGTTGAATTTATTTATGCACAAAACATAGCAGAATTTGATTTCAATTTACATAGCGGTAGTGGTACCATTTTTTCTGAAAGGAGGACTGAACAATCAAATCAGAATCTAAATACATATTTATCTGGGCAGGAATCATTCTTCCTACGCTAATGCTAAAGTGGTAATAATAAACTGACCTCGGACTTCCTCCTCCATAAAAAATACTGATGAATGCAAACATTAGCAAGAGTGTGTTGTGAATTATTCTACTTTGAAAATTTTGCTCTGCATATTTGGCAACTAAACACAAACAATCAAAACTAGTGGAAATCACAACAAAAAAATATTATGGGACAACTCCCTTTGTTAACCAGGCAGACAATAGGGGACAAGTGAAACAGCGCAACCATTTTGGTTGAAGAGGAAATAGCTGGAAGAGACAAGAAAGGAAAGAACAAGCACACTGAGATCATCCTTGCTCATAAGCAGAGCACAGAGACTCCCAAAAAAAGAAGGAAACACACGTATTGTAATTCAGAGAGAGAGAGGAAGACTACTTGAGAGAAAACTGGAAATGGAGAAGTGATCATCATTAGTCTTTTCGTTGGGGCAAAGTAGAAAAAAAAGAAGAAAACTTGAAAGAGGAGGACAAGGAGCCTGTTAAATTATACATTCTGCTACTTATACCCAACCACTATATGACTGACTTCTGTTTCCATTATTATTATCATCCTTCAACGGTATAAAATCTCTGCTCTCTTCTGCTCGAGGATTGATGTCAGAGGAGCAAAAGCAAACTAGTTCTTTTTAATGTCAGCACTTGTGTTTCTCTCCATGTTAAGCAAACAAGATGCGTTCTTCCTTACAAATTGTTATTTTTTTTTGCTGCTAACAACAATCAACCACAACTTGGTTTCGTGCACTCGACAACAATAAAAAAACAAAGCTGCGTCATCCATTATTGTTTGATCTTCCATAGTACGTGTTTCTCGAGCCTTCTTCTGACTTGTCTTTTTGGCTCCAGGGAATTTTTTCGTTTCCTCTTGGTTTTTTATATTTCTCGTGGAAAGACCTTATGTCTACATGTACATATTTACGCACATAATCGGAATTATGTATTTGTTTATAATTTATTACTAGGACGAATAGTATTTCCTCTTTCTTCTCGTTGAGTACACAAAGGCACACATGCATAAAAAAACTTTACAGAAAAAAAAGGAGAAAGGCAAAAATATCTGGAGAAAGATGATAACATCTCTTTTTGGCAAAATTTAAATCTGTTTGAAAATCAAAATTGTTTTGGTTAGAACAAACATTTGGGGAGAGTGACGACAAGGCTCGTAGACCAAACCGTTTCAGAAGAGCATTATTATTTTTTTTTACGGTGATGGATGTGGTACGCAAAAATATTATGATCATGACTTCAGTGCACCATATAATATATTTTTGTGTAAATGGAAAAGTATAATATTATGTGTGCATAATCACTACCACCAACTGATCCGACTTGTGCATGCAAGCGTATTTTAACCTCTCTTGAATATTTTGCTGGAGGAGGTATGCATAGAACCTCTTTGGCAGTAGTAGTAGTGGAGTACAAGTTTTGTCAACTTTGGGAGAGATGACAAAAGGATAAAAATAATATTGTAAATACTTGGGAGCATGGGCCATGCTGCATGGCCATATCATTCAATGGTTTATTCTTTTCCTTTGCCTCTCACACGAGTTCCACTGATCTTACATGTCCCTTGCCTTTTTTTTAATTTCTTGCTCCAACTCAGCCAACTGCATTCTTGTCTGGAGCCTCTCATAAAAACCAGGGTTTGTTTGTCGTAATTATTACTGTTGATGTCTTAATAGCGCTAAGCCAGAAAATATGGATGTTTTACCAATTTTAAGAAGAAGGACCGTGGCTAAATTGACTTACCATAATCCAATTATTGCCAACTTCGACAGAGGAATGGGGGTTTCTATGTCAAATAATGCGCTGCACAACTCACCACAAACTATAAAAAATACTCATAAATGCTTACGTGCTGAGCCTGCCATTGCTATTTTGTCGTGAGAACAGTCAAGGTTAGATTCTTTCCTTTTCAATTACAATGTCTCTTTTTGTTGAACACTTTGCTCGGAGTTTCCTTTAATTACTGGATTCAACTCTGAAAGCACTCATAACACTAAAAAAAACCCTGCCAATGGAATTTCGTACCTTTTTAATTCCCTTTTGCAAATCTCCAGACCGAGTCTGAGGCAAATGGATCAGCAGAGCTTCCACATACTTAATATCGTCTGGGTCTGAGTCACGACCTTAATTCTATCTAAAATCTGTTACAATGACGACATCACTCTTGAATTTTATAAATCCTGATTCACCAATTAAACTAGTTACATAAATATGTGCACATTTTATCTACCAACATCGATGCAACGAAATTCTTTTCTGAGTTCATTTACAGTAAAGCAGCCACTAATACGATATATGTGGTCTTATGGCTGGCTATGCTCAACATTTTAACCGATAAACCATGAGATGAGGCTGACGACTATGAACACAAGTCATGTCGTTTAAATATTTTTAAAAACCCATTTGCACCTGCACCATAGTTGCACTAGTAGAAGTTATTCATCCTGCAAGTATCCTCACACAAATGAAACTTTAAAATGTTAGTCACACATTGAAACGGGACTGAAGTCTCTTGAGGACATTACGACTGAAAAACCGAATAGCTACAAGATGGTCAGTTGTCGACGCTATTTAACCAGATTCGCCACGGCAGTTACGCTTTTTCAGACTTCGCAAAAAAATGAGTTTTGGGTTCCAGGATGAAACGTAATATTATGCAA
This sequence comes from Troglopedetes dispersus, assembly GCA_027744215.1. Taxonomy (NCBI): domain Eukaryota; kingdom Metazoa; phylum Arthropoda; class Collembola; order Entomobryomorpha; family Paronellidae; genus Troglopedetes; species Troglopedetes dispersus. The sequence continues at coordinate 14,445 of JAHZNF010004144.1, read as the reverse complement.
AACGTTAAATATCTTACTGAGTTGAGATAAGTGCGTATCATCGCCAAGTCTAAAACATGGTATTCAATCCTTACTGCAAAATATCCATTAAACAGAATATTATATTTGGTTGCAAAAACATTACATTTTTATTTGAAAATGTAATATTGAATCCGACACCTGTAAGGAGCCGCTGCTGCAACAACATTTTTCCAAAATTAGTTCCACGCGCCGCCGGTGAACACCAACACTTATTTACAACAATGTGTCCACAAAGTAGCAAGCATGCATTTCCTATCGTTGTCTCGAGGTTCATTTTATTACTTTGATTTTTTCCCTTGTGCTGTTATTATTGTTTTTATAATTATAAACTGTCATGTCTGCTCGTACCACGGGCCAGCTCATCGTTAACTTCAGAGTTTTAAAAATGAAGTGCATAAAAAGGCGCAGTAAATTCAAACTGACAACTAATAAAAAATTAACACAACGTAGGCTACTATACTATCATCTTTGATATTTTCTCGCATAAAGGCTCAAAGGGAAGGCCAGAAGCGCAATAGGGAAGTTGTATAAAAATTTTGTCAGCAAATTGAATATTTTTTCCTAGTGTTTTTTTCTCTTCACGGTATCCATCTTTGTGAATCTCATCTTCTCTCAAATTAATCATCATGACTTAGCTCCAGTTGGCGTGATGTATCCTAAGTCTACATGTTGCATATACAAATCTACGATATTATGCAAATCATTTTTACCAATACAACATCCCCGTTAACTACATGCTATTCGTTGCCACTCATGCCCACGTAATTACATTGTTTTTTAATGTTTCACGTGCAGATAAAGAGTAATAACACATAATACCGTCTTTAAAAACTGAAGTCACTTCGAGAAAAAAAATATATTTACGACCACGCAGGCATTCCTCCAATACGCCACACAATTACAGTACTTAGAGGATGGAGAGAGGATGGCCTGTGTAGTATCTTCAGTTTTTTTTTCAATTACCCTTCGCATTGAAAAGGCGTAAAAGGAGTTTCAAGATAGTGGCAATGAAAATCTATAATAATGGTATCCCATGAAACAAAGTATTTATATGGTAAATAGCAACTGGCTGACTACACCTTATCATTTATGATGATTGACAAACGTATGTACTATGTACGTGCAGTTAACTTTGTGTGTGTCTGCACCATCATCTTCTTCTATCCTAACAAATTTTTTACGTTTATTTGATTGCCTCTTTCTGTTTTTCCCGTAGTGCCACGTTCGAGAAAAATGAAACATTTTTTGAAGGACAAGGTACATTTGAAACATAGCAAAGCGGAGGAAGAAGGAGAGACGGAGTATTGCAAACTATCTCCACGTAAAAAAAATAGCGAGAAGATCATAAAAATTATTACTTCTCCGCATAGAATTTTAGCTGCGGTGATACACCTTCTTTATATGTACCTAGATATATAGTTTTGTGTAATAATCATTTTCTTTTTAAAAAAATGAGATGACAAGGTTCACATTGTATCATTTTCATCGCGTAATTATCATACTTATGCTTTTTTGTAATGATTATGCACGAGTGAAATCTTTTTATTTGATGCAGTTGTTGAAAGACTTAGGCTGAAGTCAGGTCGGTTGTGAGACGTAGGTGATAAAGATTATGGGTGACAACATAGGCACATTATTTTGCATACCTAATATTATCATTTTTGAAGTAATCATGATACTGATTTCTTTTTCCGCAATGTCGAAATGCGTAAACAATATTGTATTTCCATTTAGAGTAAGAAGAACTGTTTCAGTCAGTGATATTATAATGGGCCTGAGAAAAAAAGTGTGCGCCTGGTCTCAGTCCTCTGCTGTTACAGTGCAGCACCCAAGTAATTAACTCAAGTTGGGAAGAACTTATTTCCCTTGTGTTTAAAACTTTAGTTNTGCTGTTACAGTGCAGCACCCAAGTAATTAACTCAAGTTGTGAAGAACTTATTTCCCTTGTGTTTAAAACTTTAGTTGTTGTTAATGAGTAAATGGAAAGTATATCATTTGGGAGTTGGTTCAAAGGGTGACCTCTGGTTACTTTTCCATCTCATCAAGTGATCATTTTACTGTTTCAAGTAAATAAATAAATAAATACTAAAAAGGAGAAAATTACTGGAAAATGTCAAAATAAATGTTGTTATAATTTCGCTTGTCAACGCCACTTTTCCTAATGAACATCTACGTACAATGTATTTGTCATTTTAACTTGTGATGGGTGCGTCTCGATTGGGAATGAGATGCATTACTTAATGACTCGTTTCTCATAATTCTTTGCACACTGGCTACATCAATTATGAGTGACCACTGTAATATTCTTTATTGCTTTTCAATGAGTGCATAATACGCGACATTTTAGCATTCCAGAGGAAATATAACTCGAGAAACGATTTCTTTACAGGACATAGCCCTAATAAAAGTTAGGCTCACATACCCGTCCATGTCGGTCACAACGTCGTCGGTAACTTCTTCGAAGAAAGTGAAATAAAAAAATGTTTGCATAATGATATGCCACGGTGCACCTTAGATCGAGTGAATACATGTTTCCCATAAGGCTGTCTTGTTATGAGGACACCTTAAAATATACACTTCTCCGAACTTGCAATCCATGCGCAAATTCTGGGCACTAAACATTCCGATTGATAACTGATACACACTAAATTCATATGAATGCAGCTGTCCTCTGCAAGAAAAGGATGCGTTATATGATTTTCAAGTTGGACGAATAAGGAAGGCAAAACAAATGTCGGCACTGTTTCATCCTCTCCGATTGTTTTTATACATAATGTGCCTAGATATTATTATTATTTTTTATAGTGACAACGAGCAGTAAAAAACAACGAAATGTGCAGTGCGCCAATCGTGATATGTGTGATATATGATGATGAGTGATGATGGTGCAAAAAAATCAAATGCAATTTTGGTGAGATCATATAATTTTTACAGAATAAAAATACTTTCGTAAGGATGGTAACTACTTCGATTTAGCTGCATGGCCCGATACTAAATACTTTATGGTCATATTTTGTCAGGGCCAGCGCGTTCAAAACTACTTGAATATCTAATACTTGTTTGCATATTTGCTTATGTCAAACAATGTTCGGGAATTACTGTATAGACTACTTGATAATTATATTCAATCATGAACGGCTTTAACAAAAGCAATCGAATTCTGCGGCGCTCCCCAACCTCACACAAGTGGTCTTTTGCTGAATTCACAGTAATTTGGAGCACATTGGAAAGAAAAAAAAACTTGCAGGACATAAAAACACGTACTGTATTGTCTACACATATTTTACGCCCGCAAAATTATAGATACGCATACAATGTTTTAAAGCTGAGTGCATACACCCTCCATTGAAGACTGTGTCATAAAAATGAAGTTTGAAGAGAGCAAGGTCACATTTGTAAAAACTTGGGGATCCGTTAGAAGACCACCTTACGTCTTTTCCTGAAACATTACGCTTTAATTTGCACTGCATATTATTATAGTTTTCCCAATTTTAATGCTTGTTTTAATGATTTTTGTGACTTCAAAGATCACACCAAAATTGGCAATGACTGCATCCAAGATGCAACAGTTCAACAAGATTACAAATTGTGGATGTCTGTTATTGTGCTAAAACTTTTATGAGGAGGAGGAGAAGAGGAAAAAATGAAACGTGTGTTATTACCTTTTTTTCTCTCTCGTCCTACAAATATTTTATTGTTACTTTTAAAGTAACCAACTCTGCAGGAAAAGTATGAGTGAAATTTAATATTCAAAGGGATAGCATGTTTCGAAAAATGTTGAGCTCTTTCTGTTTTTTTTACTGCGAAAAGTTTGTCCGTTGAAGAAAACATTTCTGTGAACTGTATATTAAATTCAATAAAGAACCACTACGGCTGGCAGCCAACAGACATTTCATCATAATTTTAAGTACACGATTTTTAAAAGGGATGGGAAAGAAAAAAAATCTTACTTAATGAACGGTTTTGTAATGGTTGTATTGATGCATCGTTTTTTTTCAAATCTCTGAAAAGGAAACTGCACTTTTTGTCGTTTGAATTGCAAAGGTAAAAAAAACCGGTAGTGAATAAGAAGGGTATTGACTGATGGGCAACTTCCGCAGTCATGAACCAAAACGTCATATTTTTTGCATGGTACGTAAATCTTATGATCATTTTTATTACAACTCGGGAACAATGGAAATAGGATATTATTATGCACTTCGAGTTGGGCGTGCGGGTCAATTGGGTGCTTGAGCCAGTCCAGCTGTTGAACACAGGTTGTGTGTGGCAAAGGGCAGAGAAAAATATAACGGAGACGTTGCCAGAAGAAGTATCAAATGACAACTTCACTTTTCTCCTTTCAAGCCACTTGCCGTTTTTTTAAGATGAAGGAAGAAATTAAAGGTTACTTTATTTTGAATTTGAAATGAGTTAAAAAATATCATCCATTTAGACTGCACATGTGCGCCCTTTATGTAAGATGCTCACGTAAAAAATAAAAGAAATTATAATGGACAGAAGCAGAGGTTTGTGCAATGAATACACACGAGAACCCTGTTTAGATAACAAAAGGAATGGTTTCAATATTTTCGGTTTGGAAGCGTGCACAATGACTCTTTCCACACGTGGTCAACTGGCTTTGTTGGCCTCAGTTTTTATTCCCTGACTCTCCCGCTTCTTTCTAATTTATACCATTTATTATGCAGGCGATAGAGACATTTGGGGTTTCTCATTCAGCCATGAATTGAAATGAACGTGATCTCAGAGGAGCGGACGATGACTTCCGGTTTCTTGTATTTTGGGGGAATGAAATTTGATAGCTTCTTTTCAAGATTACACCCACAATTGAAAAGAGCTCAAGATAAAATAGACAATGGCCACTTTTTGTTATCAAGACAAGATCACGGTCAAAGCTGCAGAGTAAAATGATAAATGGAAGCGGGCGCACTTATGCTGACTACCAGTTTATACAAAAAAAACAAGCGAGCAATAATTTTTCCCTCCTTAATCACGTAACCAGCCCAGAGCAGAGTAGCCGATTATCGGGAAGTTGTAACTGAAGAGGGGTTCTACTTTACCACAGCAAACGATTACCAAATGTCAAGAAGTATGGCTCACAACATAAAGATAAAACTCTGATAAAAAATCATGCCACGTGGACGAACGGGGAAGGGAAGACAGTAGCAGATTTCTTCTTCTGAACCAACAATAAATAGCGTTTTTTATTTGTTGATTTTTCTAACTCAATCAACTACTTTTGTTCTTTTAGTAAATCGGTCCACAAAGATTGATTTTTTCTTTCTACGTTTAAGATCTGGTTTTGTATTAATAGATTTGCAAGATTAAGATGTGCGCAATATATATCCCTACTTCAGACTTTATAACTCGTATTTTATGCGTTTTTTATGCTTGAGGCACAAGTTCACTCCGCAAACGAATGATTTCCCTTATCGCGACTCTGCTTTTCTTGGATCTTTTGCGCAAGATGTGTACTTGTCAATATTGTAATTAATATGCAATCAGGACATGTTATTGACAATGTTTCCTACAATGTACCATCTGTATACTGAAGAGGGGTTCTACTTTACCACAGCAAACGATTACCAAATGTCAAGAAGTATGGCTCACAACATAAAGATAAAACTGATAAAAAATCATGCCACGTGGACGAACGGGGAAGGGAAGACAGTAGCACTAAAATTGTGATTTCTTCTTCTGAACCGACAATAAATAGCGTTTTTTATTTGTTGTTTTTTCTAACTCAATCAACTACTTTTGTTCTTTTAGTAAATCGGTCCACAAAGATTGATTTTTTTCTTTCTACGCTTAAGATCTGGTTTTGTATTAATAGATTTGTAAGATTAAGATGTGCGCAATATACTAATTCGTATATCCCTACTTCAGACTTTACAACTCGTATTTTATACGTTTTTTATGCTTGAGCCGCACAAGTTCACTCCGCAAACGAATGATTTCCCTTATCGCGACTCTGCTTTTCTTGGATCTTTTGCGCATGATGTGTACTTGTCAATATTGTAATTAATATGCAATCAGGACATGTTATTGACAATGTTTCCTACAATGTACCATCTGTATGCAAGCTTCTCGGAAATTGTACTTAGTATTTAAGTTAGTAATATTATGTTTGAGATATGATTTTACAATATACTTAGTTTATACTTCCTGACTCAAGAATTAAGTCATAATTTCTGTTGTCGCGTTAACTTACAATTATTCTATGCTTTCTTCTTGGTTTACAAAAGGAATGCTCATGACTCATGACCTCGTTTTTTTTTAAAGAAATACATGTGCTTTAATATGTATGTACTAATTTATAAAAAGGAAGCATTTTGTACTTACAAATTAATTAGTTGGCCGTCATCAGGTGTTCAAATTTGCAGCAGCTTGGCTTCAGTTGTTGTGATTGTTTTTCGCTGTTCACAAGTTGCGCACAAAAATATTTTTCGTGGGAACCATACGCACCAAGAAAATTCCGTCTTTCTTCATGGATGTATTTGGTTACCACAAAAACTGAGTAATATACATCACCAAGTCTCTGAATCATGAAGTTTATGGTGATTCTGAAGTTATTTTTCACTGGAGTCGAATGACAAATAATAACTTCACAAAAAGACATTTGTTCGGAACGCAGTATTTCCCGATGTTGTTTCACTTGCTCCCCTCCGTTTTACATTTTTTTAAATCACAGAACTAAGATCTTGCAGTCTCACTTGTTACCAGTGCCAATCCCAACTAAAAAAGAGTTTTACCTTCACTCCTTTTTTTATCAGTAGCGTTGGCCTTTTGCTTCACTACATTGTAGTGGTGACTGCCTCACTCAATACCAATTTTTGCAATGTTCATTTGGACAATAAAAAATGTTTGGGAGTTTGGACCAGCGTTTAGCATACTGCGCACACTGTTGACATGAGGAGACTGCCGACACACCACATTAGAGACAGCACAGAAAGTCGGGAGAACAAGTGCTTATTTGTTTATAGTGTGCCTAATCTCCTTCTTCAGCTTCTTTGATACCCTATCTTTCCAAGTGTGTAGATATATTTTTTTAATTTTTTTACGATACTCATATAATTTTTTCTCCCTGCTATAATATAAAAATGGTTATCGTGATCATGCAAAAAGTCTTGAAGAAGAAATTGTCTCCCACCACTGCTACGTGCTTTGTGCTGCCTTTTGTTGTTTTCGTCTTTTTTTTGCACTTTGAGCGAGAAACGAACTGGGAAAACAGTGGCACTAAAGGTGAACTGATGGGTGATGTTAATGGCTTCGAGTTAAAATCCAGTAAGTTGCCCTCGTCAGCAAAAAAAAGCGATTCTCAAGCAAGAACTGCGCTTTGTGCACTTTACATTTCAATAAACAGAATCTCTCGTCTTCCAAAAGAGTTTCGCACAAACTGCATTTTTTCTCGAGAAATGTAGAAATGAAAGTAAGAGTTTAATTGTTTTCGTGTGGTATGGCATTTGTCCACAATTTAAATGTTCATTGAGTCAGACAGAGCAAACCCAGGTGGAGCAAAAAATGTTTACTCTACGTCTTTCTCATAAAAAAATAGGTGAGCAAACCACTTGTGTGGTTGCTTTTTACTTGTAGAGGGGCAACCTGCTACAACTTCAAGGAGAAAAGTAGACAGTAAGGAAATGTGCTTCAAAGAGTATAATTTCTCTACAATGGTCCACGATGCTCAAGTCTTTTTATTTTAGAACAAAAGCTTTAATAAATTAATTTCACTTAATCTCAAGTTTGTTGAATTTAACCTTAATTATATGTCATGTAGATTACTTACAACACTGAAGTAGCACGCAGAAGCCTTCCTCAGTCTTAGCATACAGAATTATAGTAAGCACATTTCACTTAGACATAATTTTTTTTAAATGTACTAATATTCGAAATTGAACAGTCACCAAACTTTACCTCAACCAACAAGGTCAGTTCAGTGTAGAAGTCGTGTGAATAAGTAAAAGTCTGGAGTACACACGCGCACAAAAACCTACGTTAGCACACATGAGCTAACAACAAGTACGTAATTATCCTGAGTTTCCACACAAGATTTTTTTGTTGCGTCCATAACACATTCCAATCGTTCCTTTCAGTCAAATTGGCATCACACACAAACGGCCATTCTTTATGCATGAATGATGGCTCAAGTGGCAAATCTACAGAAGAGAGAGAGAAAAAAATATTATTATGTGAGGAACTTTTGTGTAAACAATATTCATACGATTTTTTGAATTGATCTGAATATTTTTTTGAAAGCGCCACCTCACACAATAAATCTCAATAGTTAAATGACAAAGTGAACACACGCCTGACAATGGAAGTAAATTGCATACTTAAGAACACAAGCATGCATGACGACTGGCGAGCGCTTAACTATTGAATTTTCTTTTTTAATTTTTCAATGGAAGTAAATTGCATACTTAAGAACACAAGCATGCATGACGACTGGCGAGCGCTTAACTATTGAATTTTCTTTTTTTAATTTTAAAATAATTCTATGAAAAAGGAGTCAATGAATTACTGAACTCACTTACCTCTGATTTTTTTAAAGACTTGTAGCTACTTTTGAAAAAAAGACGATGTTTTCCACTGTTCAGGATTTCAGATAGACATTCACTGACAAGTATATTTAAGTATGATAGGTAATCTGGGGAATGCATGTATTGGACACACGCGACCAATTTGTAACTTGAACTAATCACCCTGATGATTAAGATATGGAAAGGGATTACGTTATTCTCACCAGAGCTGAGAAGCTACTGTTGATAAATGTCGGCAGAACACGATCCCGACATAAGATTAGCACACAACAGCACTGTAGATCATTGATGTACTCACTCCCACCACAACGTGCTCCTTCTTAACCCATCAACAAAGGTAATCTGGGAGAACAACAAGGAACCCCATTGTAATCCCATCTAAATCCATCTTGTTTGTTGGGAGAGCTTGTCGTAAACATTGAAACAGTTGAACAATTTTCCGAATTGTTTTCCACCACCACCACCACCGCCACGATATACGACGAAGACGGGTGTCCCATAAAAAAATGTAGCAAAGTAGGAGTGTCAGCTATTTTGTCTTTTGAGTAGAATGCCCGTTGAGTTTAAGTACACGTTAAACACTGTATCTTCACAAAGTCTGCTCTCATCCTTGGAAAAAGTGCTCACTACTCGAAAGAATGAGATTTTATATTAAATCATAGGACGCTTCCCAGAAGCAAATTGTGCTTGTTGTATCTGTCAGCTATTGTGTTCGACACAACTTTCTTCTTTTTCTTCTGCATCACAAAATCCACCCACATTACTTTGTACATGGTGGAGAGGTAAAAAGGAATACTCCGTGAAACGGTGATATTATTAAGAGTGGTATGAGTTGCAAATGAAGATCCACACGACGACACCACAACCACGTCTTCAGCATTAGATAAATTGCGTGAAATGGAACAGGAATATGAAGTCGCTTGCTGGAAAAAAAATTATGTGTGGTAAAGGCTGCGAACAAGATCGACAATGAATCGACTCCCTTCTTTCCTGGCCGTCTGTGCTCCCAGTTATCTCCACTTTGTACCTACGTATTAACAAGGAACATGGGACGGTGCAGGGTATATTGAGTGAATGAGGTATATGTACTTTAGACGAAGGAGAAACCTTCATCATGATTTTTGTTCTCTTCGGATGGATTGCTTTTTGGAAGAAGGACCTACTCTGATTCGACGTGTTTCATCAGATGAGGTTTACCCATCACACGAATCATGTATATTATTTTGGTATAAAAAAAGGGACGAGGTGCTTTTCGCTTTTTTCTCTCTCCGTTCCCATATATATTCCTCGTCGTAAGTTTTTATTAGCATTTGGAAATTACACTTACATAATAATTTCCGACCATCATGACTGTTTCATTTCCAAGGTTGATGCATGCAGTAGTGGTTTAATGCTTTCTGTCGCAGAAATCATAAGTTTTTATGGCACACATAATAGAGAGCATGAGGTTTCTTCTTCTGATTACCCAAAGAGTAATGAATAAGAATGAAAAAGTGGCCAGTACTGACTTTTCATTTAAGGATGCCTGCTCAGCTTCAATTGAAAATATTAAATGAACGGATGCTTGTTCATTTAGTTGATGGGGATTAATCAGGATGCTACCTTAAGTAGATTGATATGTCGGTGAAAAGATACATATGTAAATTTTTTCCACAAAGAAACTTCATCTTCATACAAAAAACTGCTTCAACACATTAAACCTGAACACATATATGAGACAATGATATTCAAGTTCAAGATTGTCATTGGAATAGGTAATTTGCGTTTAAGTTGAACTGCCCAATATAAACTTTGCCCTTATTTCAGTTAAGAACAACGAATAGTTACATTTATAGGTTTCTGTTCTATCAGAACTGAGAACCTCTGAGTCGTCGGGAGTGGTTTTTTGTTGATCGAAAGATCGGAACTGTGATACAACGGATTTATGACACGTTTTATATTTTTGGGGTAACGCTAGACGAACTTTACATCCCGTCAACAACAGTTGTACATGAGAACGTTATTTGAGCATTCATTTTGGTGATACATGTAAGCTACGAACTTTCGCTATTAAATGCTTCCATGCTTATATTTCACACAAGCCTTACGATCAATTAGATTTCATTATGTACCACTTGTATCTTTTCATTAATTTTGTGTACAAGTTTTGTGTAGGATAATGCGTTTTTCTTAAGGAGCTCACTCCACTAGTCGATAAAGAGTTATGATAAGCCAAATAACAAAATCATGATTCACAAGGCTTTTGCTTCATAATTTTTATTATTACTTGTATATTTGAAGCATGATCATGGCGTGATACTTTTATCATCCTATTCAACTTGGTATTGTAACATTTTCACTTGATTAATACAATATATTGCCAACAAGCATACCCTAAGATCAGAATGAAAACGAAACATGAACAAGAAATGATTACACTAATTGAAAAGTACAATCACCAAAAAACGACCGTTATAAAAATGAAGTGTCCTGTGCATCCAAGTAGCTCTGTTATTGAGTAAAATGGTGTACACAAAAATACATAAATAAACTGTCGTAATAATTAAATTAATTCAACGTGTTTAACTGTTAATACATATATAATGACTCCTAATTCTGAGTATTTATTTGAAGGTGAGACATTAATTAGGATAAAGCTGAATTCATTATCTGAATAAAGTAAATACAGTTCATGATTTTTTTTGTCGACAGCCAAACAGAGAGAGAAAAAAGTTGAAGCTGTTCGTGAACTGGTTGTTTGTTAGGAGGCGACTCTTCACGTTAAAAAGACACGTATGAATCCGGGATGCTCATCATGATCACAGAACATATTATTTTGTCCCGAACAATATGAAAGGAGAGCAAACCTGTGCGTAATATACGGTTGAAGATAACAGCGACAATGTGTGCTTCCCACCGTTTGACGGGAATTCGAAAGAAAAGTGTGGAGTGTATATGAGCAATGTGGCTTCACCAGAAAAGTTGAGCACATGCATGTTGCACATACGTACACTGTATAATGTCTCCTTCACACATACGCATTACATACCCACAATTTTTTTTCCTGTAACATTATACGTAATATGGACAAAGTGTGCGTGTGTGGTTCAGCAACACCACATGACACATGGTCTTTTTTCAATGGGAAAGAAGGAATCGCTGCTGCGTTGAGAATTTTCCAACCTTAGGGTCGGACTTGAATTGAAACGCCTTCCTCTTGTTCATTTTGGGCTGAAAAGCCAATCGGGATCTGAAGGGAACCAAATCTCTCTATTGGTATCATTGTCTACCCGCTGTTGGGCAACTCTATATTACAGAGTAGAGAATCCACCCTTTTGCCTCGTACTTTTCTCTCTCTCTCGCTCTCCTCTTTCGTTTCTTTTCACTCGCTTTTGCCTTTTCCTCGCAATGTTTGCTTGCTCGCTGCTCTCTGCTCTGCTCGGGAAATAGGCAGATATCTGGCTGGTGCTCCTGCAGTTTTAGGTTCTTTTCACTGTCCGCGATCCCATTCCTAGGATGCCATGCTGCTGGTTGTTGGAAGAGTAAAGTGAGATATTTGTAGTTCTAGAGCTATAATTATTATAATAATAATAGCAGTCGCTGGTGGTGGTGATGAAGATGATACGGTGTTACCAACGACGGTGTTGGTCGTGGCTGAATACAAAAAAAAATTGTTGTAAAACTTTTCGCTTTTCCCCCCTTTGATAACATGAATGTAACTTTTATAGAAAAAAATGGTGGAGCGGGGCCCTTATTCAAGTAACAAAAAAATGTATCCGCTCGTTAGAACTTACCTGGTAGTTAACAATCCTGATAAAAGATGCTAGTTTTTTTAGTTTAAAACGTGAAACGTTACTTTTTCCTATGAAAATGTAAGCATGCTTATAAAAGAAATGCATGGGCATGGGAAAATACGTACATATTTCCTGGAAAAGTCTCCTCATGTCACCTTTTATCACAAAGTTGAGTATATTAAATCACGGGAGCTCTCTCTTTTTCCTCGTATCCTTTTTTACCGTTGTGATGCGACACTCCGGAACTTGACGGATGGCGGTGGTGAAGGCAGGATAAATAATCGACATACAGCGAAGTCGAAATAGCTAGTTGAGCTGAGCTCACCTCAACACTCTCACTGAAAAGGAAACTTGTTAGGTGGTGGTATCACGAAAAGTAGAAAACAAGCTGATCATTCACCTGAATTCGACGATGATGATGGGCCTCTCCATCCATCCAGTTTTCCTCTAAAATACATATATTTTTTGTCATGTAAACGTGCCCCATGAAAAGCAGATGGAATCATTTGCTCGTATATAATTTTTTTATATGATCATTATACGCGCACCCCCTACAACGTTTAGGGAAAAAAGAGATTATAAAAAGCTCTCTCGTCGTCTCTCCGATCCTCATTTCACATTTCATTGACAATGACACGCAGAACAGAAAAGAGATAGACCTTTCAGGGACTTCATCATCACAGTCAAAGAGGCACTCCCTCTGGAGTTTCAGCCTTTTGTGCATTTGCCTGCAAACAATAGATGAGCATTTCGAATGTGCAATATGTGCATTTTATAAACTCTCACTCTTCCAAGGAGGGAAGATATAAAAAGTTTGTCCAGAGGTGGACAAACCCTCCATGAGCCATTTGTTTGTTAGAAAATATAAAGTGCAATCAAACGGTTGTAAAATATTGAGATGTAATCCCTAGTGTGATCACTTTTTTTTATATACATATGAAAAATCACAATGCACTGTAAATCCACCACAAAGTCTGTTATTGATGACGGTTGCAAAACCAAGTTTTTACCAGTGGGGTGCATATCACAAGAGTGGAGCGGAAACCGAGCCACTTACAAGCCAAGGAATACAAATTGGGATATCAATTAGAAGGAAAAAAAATCATTGTCATCAAATGTTTTTCATTCGGATCGCTAGTCATGCAAAAAGCTTTGATTTTTTTTTCACTGCTGCTATGATCTAAAAAATGAGGGATTGAATTTACGAAACAAAAGTTAGAAATACAGGTATTCCACACCCCACAAGAAACAAAAATATAGATTTCCCTATTCACATCAGAACCTACATACCGCGTCGATATAAAGTGAACAGTTAAATGATTGTTCGCGAGGTTAATGATGATATATGCAGCAATAGCAATACAAGTTGCTTTTTTGTCGTGATTTATGTATGAACGCAAAAATTCGTAAGAATTGACCCAACGTATTATTATTCGTAGGATTAGTTCAATGAAGCTGAAGCAATGGCATTACCTTATCGCAATGTGCATCTCTTCTCATAATATAACCGAAACGTATGTCGTTAGTAATGTGCGTTTGTATTTTGCTGTTACATTTAGCATCAGACTTTTTTCCGTATTTTGTCAAGCACTCACTCATTGTGAATGCTGTGGAGGGAATATTGCGCATTTACAATGACGACACATCATTAAGCACGTAAATGTTGACGAACATATTTGACACAGAATTGTCTACAATATGTAGTGGCTGAAATATAGAAATGTTTTTTATAAATTAAGTCAAACATCTGCGAAAAAATCGGAAGTAACCGAATTAAAAAAAAGTGTGCACAAGCTAGTTCTGGTCTGTGAAAAAATAACAATCACCATGAATAATTTGAGTAAGATTCATTCTTGACCTTGTCTTTTGTTGATATTGTGAGCCATGATGAATCGCTGAACAGTCTTATTTCAGTTTGTTGTTTACACTGCTCCCTTACTTGCTGTTTTTATGGCGTCTGAAGAGGGGAAGTTTTGATGATTTGAACAAACTGTGGCTCTATTTAGGAGAGATTATTGTCCGCAATCTGTATCCGTTTCGAATAGAGAGGATATGTACTTTTGACGGGATTTATTTTGATAATTCTGGCATGTAACATGGGAAGAAACAACATC
>JAHZNF010004143.1:0-12141 GCA_027744215.1 Troglopedetes dispersus | reverse complement strand
TTTGAGCTTTTGCTATAAGGCATCCACCAAATTGACAAAAACATGACAATGGTCGTATGTGCTCAGCTCACTGTTGTAATTGTAAACATTGGGCAAGCGTATGTTTCTCTTTTTTCCTTCCTTCCTGTCATTATATTACGAAAAAACATTTACCGCAGTTGCAGAACGCAAGCAGGCATCAGGCATGCATCATCATTACTCCTTTTTATATTTCTTTCCAACTGCGAGTTTTTGTTGAAGAATTGAGCTGGTGCTCCGGTTAAATATTTTTTTTGCACGGAATGGTTTACTTTGGTTTGGAAGAGTAAGCAGCTCGTAAAGAGGCGAGCGAGAAGAAAATAGTTTATTTTCAAGGAGGAGACGATGATTTTTGTTGGCAAGAATCTCATAACAAAAAACTGAACAAGAGGAGCTGACGACGATGACGAAGAAGCAACAATATTTTTTTGGGTGGAAGAGAAAACATTTTCTCTTCTTAAATTGTATCAAGTCAAAAAGGATAATGGAATGTCTTTGATGATGATCAGTGGGAAAGATTGGGTTTGGTGCGCAGGAGCAAGAAGTAGCACTCGCACGCAAAGAGTCCCAATTTTTATTTTCTGTTTACATTTCTCGTGGTCGTATATCGACGGTGGATGTGAGTACAACTTACGTAAAAGATGGCATATAGATCGTCAACATCTTTTTTTTTGACGAGATTATCATTCGAAAATCGTCATCAAACCGAAAACTAAAATAGACAGAAGACTCGAGAGAGGAAAGGAAGAGGAGGAAAAAAGCCATTTAATTCTGATGCATGCCTGCATGACTTGCATGGTGGTGATTACGACATGACATTTTGCCACTGTACCGTGTTCCCCGCATATTGTCGTGTCAAATGTAGTAAAATGTCGTAATGTCGTATCGGATGAAGCTCTTCAACTCATGATAAACCATGGATTGAAACAGACAGGAAAAACATTTTTTCGGGTATTTACGGTTGTTTTACTGATGCTAATGGGATGTGGCTAAGAAAGACTGCAAAGGAGTGAGCAAGTGTAATATATAAAAAAGCACTACTAGCTAAAAGTTGCCTGCGTTCGTGTGCAACATGATGCACAAGATGGAAGAATATTTATGGCTGTGTGGATGTACAAGGCGGAGGTGGAGGCACAAATTGCTCACTCTTATGTCTGATTATGTGATGATGATGACAGCACAAACAGTCTTGTAATGTTGAGATGAATTTCAATATGGGATAGCATATTGTAGAAATATGAAAATTTTAAACAGATTTTAATAAATGAAAGCGATTTTGCAATCTGTACCTATCACATTAATTTAAATTGTATGACTTTTATATTTAATCAAGTAGAGTATAAAGGCTACAACTTTGGATTAAAATATTTGATGATTTTTTTTATAAATTAAATTTATTTTAAACTCGTTTTACTTTTGTACTTTTACTTGAACGATATAATATATAGCATCTCACGGTAAGCGACAAGAATACCTTTTTCGGTTCCTTACACTGACCGACTCCACTCTCATTCTGATTCCAGAGCAGAGCCTATATGAGAGAGATATGAAATGAAGTAAATTTGTGCTTTGAAATTTGAGCATGCACGTAAATGGGAAGTCCACAGGGAATATCTTTTCAAAATGCTACGTGGAATAAAAATCGATAAGGAAAGTATTGGATAGTAAAAGGCCATTACTTGATATCAGAAAAATATCCGGACCATTTCCCTTATTACTTTGAGCTGTCACAAAATATGTCAGTTTGAATGCATCTCTCGTCTCGGTGCGAAGTCTTCGTCCATGTGCAAATAATACATACCATGTCCAGTGAACAAACACTGAATTTTTTTTTTAGATTATTGATCCATTTTTTTTCCTTTTATCATTTGTAATACCAATAGAGCTCTGTGTGTACTTTACTCGCATAAAAATCTATCTTTTCTTACTATCAGAGCCGGACACATGTAAACCACTTCTATAGAGTTTTCCCCATTTTTTTTATCCGCTTTGAACATTACACAACAAACAAACTCCATTTTTGATCGGAAATACTTAAAGTGTGTACTTTCTTCTTAAAAAAAACGGACGCATCTATATTTACTATGGATCCTGTTGAAACAAAGTGGTTTCAGCAGTGGTCTCGAAGAGATAGCAGTGACAACCAAAAGGAAAAAAAACGGTTTTTATGCCTTTTCAAATCCACCCTCGTCCACAACTCTAAATGCCGTCGTCAATGTTCAAACAACAATTTTTTGATCATACTAGGGAGAAAAAGGAATAAAAATGCATTACACACTGATAATATTATATGGGCACTTAGTCGGACCGGGTGTCCCCTCTTTCTTTCTCTCTTGAGCAGGCAGGACAGAAAGAGCGTTTAAACGATTACGACAGATTCTTTGATTGTCATTTTTCTGACCATGTAAATACTGTAGAGCATTGTCAGTTATGACTGCGACATTTTTTATTATTGCATTGCCCCCACATAAAAATCCTGGCTTGTCCCCACATCACCAATTTGTCCGGAAGATAAAATTATTTCGTGCGGGCTAAAAAAATAATCCACCTACTTTATTCCGCATAAAAGTGCCCACATAAGAGAGTTTACATATTTTTTTATCTCCCCAGTGCACAAATATTGAGGAATATTGCACTTTCGTCTTCCGTATTGAACCCGTTTTTCTGAAAAGCGTGAAGGAAGCAGGAAGTGACGAGTGAATGGAGTTTTGAGTCGAACCAGCCTGACTTGGAAAACCGAGCCTCTGTCGTCATCTTGTGGACACCACGTTGTTTGTGCGCGCCATGCATAATACTAACAACCGAATGACGATATGCAGCGGAGGAGTGACTCGTCTTCATCCAGTTGTCTGCTCAAGCATTTGCACACAAAAATCTACATGGTTGTTGCATTTCTACACAAGTTCGTGAATTTCTTTACATGAAAGTCACTACACTATTACAAGGAATACTACTGTAGCACTGATGAGCCGGACTTCACAACAAGAATTATGATTACCTGTAGCTCCTTACCGAGCCTTAAAGTAGGATGTGTGCAATGATGATGTCAGTTCGTAAATAAGTGGCCGTAAAGCAATTCGTGGTGAAGAGTGAACAAGAAACTACCGTTTTTTCTTAAAAAATCATCTTCATGATCATGATCAGCGACATTGTAATCATGTATGACACAGACACTGGTGTTGTTTATGATTGCCTCCTTGAGAGGCACTGGCTTGTGAGTTGTGCTCGTTGGGCATATTACATTTTTTCATATTCATTTTTTCCTCCTTTCTTCTTGTCAGAAGTCATGCTGGGATTTCACCTTTTTCATACTTGTAGTCATCTCCTTGATTGAATGAAAATGGTAGCTGTTGTGTGGATCTTGCCTTCATTTTTTTGCTCGCTAACAAGACAAGTCAACAAGGAATGTAAGTAAAGTAGCAACAGTGTATATGCAAACATATCAGAAGTGAAAATCTCAGGAAAAAAAGAGGATCATCAACAAACCTGGTTTGTGTGTGTGCACACAACAATTGGCAAAAGAATGTAGGCATTCAGGTAGAAAAAAAAGTTGTCTGCTTTGCTCAAGTGCCAGCAGAAGAGTGAACATCTGTCATGTTACAGTAATGAATGATACTAATAATAATAATTATGAATTAAGATAATTTTTTCCCTCCACATAAGCCCATGTCTGTCGAGATGTCCCAAAAAATTGTATAGCATTGTGAAGAATATATGAGCTTCCTTTTTCACTTCGCAAATTTCAGCTCACAGCTTGAGCTGAAGCTACCGGCTTGGCTACCTTATTAGAGAGACAGAATGCATCCAAAATGTCAAGTTTTTGTATTATAATGTTGTCATATCCTTTTCAAAAGTCTAACAGCTCTTCAGATTTCTAAATTGGACAAAAAAATTATACCTGCGTTTATAACACTAATAAAATTCCAGTAGTCGAAGTGTTGGCTAATGATCTTGACACGGACGACGCATAAAGTACAATCCAATTTGTCAGAAATGAAAGATATAATAATGCATTTATTTTTTTAAAAGAGGATTTTTTTTAAATTGGACATGCTGACGAGTCCTTTTCAATTTTTATTAGGTTGGGTAATGAGAACATGATAATGTTGAAAATGACAATAAGGAATGGGTACAATTTTTGAAATTGTAAAAAAGCGAGAAAAGGGAGAAAAAGTCATAAAATGTGAACATTGACATTGCCCTTGTTGTGCACATAATATTTTATTGCATCTTTTCATTCCTCACTTTTCTGAATTATAATCGTGTGTCGTTCATTGTCATTTAGGAAAATTGAAGTCGTGTGTGCGCATGGTAGTTATGTACAAGTAGTTATGTGAGAGGCTTGGCCTAACTTTGTGAAAATATTTCTAGATAAGACAGGATTTTAATATGCCATACTTTAAATTCATTGAGGTCGTCACTTCCAAGTTGTCACAAGACCCGCAACGTCATCATCGCAAAACACTTTTCTCTTCAGTGCTCCCTCTCTCTCTCTCTCTTGTGTTGTGTTATTAAAGCTGTGATGCATCATAGAGTTACATACTTGCGTTAATTGCAGTTAGTTATAGAGCAGCTTTATTTGTTCAAATTGAATTTCATTACAAAGCAGGATAAGCAAGCATTAATATAAAAAAGTGTCAAGCTGAAGCGACGCCCCCATAGCCAATTTTTCGCAATGTTTTTCCAGCATGCTTCATGATGGCAATTCCGCTGTCCTTGGCCACTTCCTTGCTGATTTTCCCCCAAATCTGACGAAATCCACGAAGATTTTTTGCCGGAGTAGCACGATTAGCGTATTTCCGTTTTGCTGCGGCCCAGAACATCTCAATTCCTCTGCAATTTGGTACGTTAGGAGGGTTTTTGTTTTTTGGTACAAAATCGACATTTTGAGCCTGGAGGAAGCTGGTCACATCGGAGGCGTAGTGAGAACTAGCAAGGTCTGGCCAAAACAAAATTTGATCTTTTTCGAAGTTATTATTGATGAATGGCAGCAGGCGCTTCTTCAGACATTCCTCCATGTACACTTTCTTGTTCATGGTACCCTCCGAAATAAATGCATCAGACACGAGACCATTTTCACTTATAGCCTGCCACACTAAATATTTTTTAGGAAACTTCATTTTCTTTTTAACTTTGTCTTCATAATTGACAAGAGCAGGGTCCACTGCATTGAAAAATTTCCTTCCCGGTATTTCCTGCGGGTCCAGCGGGACGTACGTTTCATCGTCTAGTATCAACATTTTGCTCAGGGTTTTTTGGTAGACGTAACGGCAACCAGACTTGGCTCGCTTCTCTTGGTCCTTCACGTACTTCGGTGCCGCTTTTTTGGTGTAAGATTTAATCCCTAGTTTTCGTCGTTTAATACTCTGCAAGGTTTTTGGATTAATCTTCAATTTCTTTGATGCTGAGCTCACAGACGCGGAAGGGTCATCACGAAAGAGCCTCTTAACTTTCTCCAATGTTCTTGGCGTGGAAACCGTAGGTCGGGAACCGCCCACCTTCTTGAAACTTGTCGACTTTGTTGCCTCGAACCTTGCAATGATTCTATAAATCGTTCCTCGTTGTTTGCCCTCCTTGCAAAAATGCTGCACAGTTTCAGACTTAGTGCGACCATGGCCAAATTGGTAGTGTGAAATCACACGCTTCGCAAATATTTCTTGCTCTAGGCGCTTCATTTTTCCTTCAAACTTTTTATGTACGAAAATTTGCAAACTGGGACATTAAAGATTTCTCTATCCGAATCTGTAAATATCTGGATAGTAAACAAGCTTAAATGCTAGCTTTTTCGCGCTGTTTTGTGTCACTTTATGACGTATCACAGCTTTATTGGGATCCTTAAAAACACGGAAAACAAATATTTTTTGATTTTGTTCCTTTCGAACTGTCTTCATGTTCAGAACTGGGAAGCAGTGACGACTAAAACCATTAGGAACCCACCGCGCATCATAAACCTTAGAAATTCTATAAATACTCAAGAGAGCCATCTAAGATGACCGTGTAAAAAAACGCATTGCGGGACACTAAAGGTTTCGTGGGAGCAGCTGCTACCTTCTCAGCTTCCAAGGATGGATTACATGATCACAGCACAATCGGGCAATAAAATTCTCCTTTTCTGGTCATATTCCTTATAAGAATACTCCACTTACTGGATGTAAGCATTTTACCAAGTGGTTTTTTGTCTTGGGAGGTGCAGTTTAAAGGAAAATAATTTATTCCATTTGCCTTTGCTCCTTTGCTCCCTTTGCATGGGAAAATAGTTTATAAATATAAACGACACGACTTCAAGAATGGGCCCATTTTCATTGGAATTGATGAGTTGGAAGTAAACTGGAGACGAGTCGAGTGAAGCGCGAGAGAGAGGAAGAGACGGAGTCAAGTCAAACTTTCCCAGTTTATTTTTTCTTGCTTACCAAAGCAAAAATGGAAAGTTAACAGGGAGACTATGGAAAAACATGGGGGATTTTTTGTATATATCTTCCCATTTTAAAATACGAAAAGAAAGTTAAGAGAAGGAAAAGGGAGGAGGTTGACATTTGACATGATTTGCATGAAACGCTGTGAAAATTTTCTTGTGATGGTGATGACGACGATGATGCTCCTTTCTCCCGCTGCTATTTCAAAAAATGCTGGCTCAACTCTTTTACTTGCTGCAATACATATGATAATGACGAGAAGAAGAGAAGGATGATGATGACAATGTTTCATCGAACAAGAGTATAAAAAAGGGGAAAAGCGAGAAAGAGAGCTCGGGTGATCATGATGCAATGTATGAGTCAAACATCACCACTTCGTTCGTACATATCTTTACACTGCACACATTTCGCTATTATGATGCAAAAAGGCGGAAATGGGAGGGTGAAATGAGAGAGCAAAACTGTGGTAAATGATGCGACCCCCTGACGAGCAACTTGGCGCCCATCCCGCCGCGTCTTTTTTCTTACTTCTTTACAGCTCTTCCTATCTTCATTTTTTCCTACAAAATAAGAAGAAAGAAAAAATACTTTCTCTGGAAAGAAGTACAGCTTTCACTCTGAGAAAAAAGTTTCTGCTTCTCTGTCTGTGTCCTTTTCCTTCCTGTGAGCAATAATAATAACGCATAATATATTTTTTTCGAGAAAGTGATCATGCGGTATACACTCTGATGCCAGTAGTCGCAGCAGAGAAGTGTGTGTACTGTGTGTGTAGTGGCACAGCCAAGTGATGTGCTGATGACTATTTTCCTGCGGAGGATCAAGTTCCATTCCACCATGATGATATGATGGAGACCTGGTTCTGGCATTACATAACGTAATGTAATATCATCTTCATCGTGCGGCTCGTTGCGCTACTTGGTTGGTGTGTGTGTCTGACGACGATGATGATGGTGATGAGGATGGAGCCTTGTGAATTTTTTCTCTGCTTTTTTGGCCCATTTGAGATGATATTTTATATGAGTCTGAGAAGAAAGTATCAAGTCAACTTCTTCTCTGTTTTCTCTCTCGACATTCTGGATTTTTTTGCAGTTTAGGAAAGTATTACCAGGCTTTCGTTTTTTATGAGAAATGTGGCTATATACATGAGGATGGACACGCATAAAAGAAGAGAAAAAGAGATTACATTATGATTTTGCCACATAAATAGCAAGAACGGCTTACTCTCTAAGGTATACATTCCCGCATAGTCGGGGTATACATCCTGGCATGTTCTCAAGTCAGAAAATGAGAATTTGCAAAATGCGTAATTATTTACTACTGTCGCGTCCCAATTTTTTTCTCGCGATCGTTTGTTTGATTAGCTTAAAAAATATATAGCAGGTCCCTTCAGCATCAATTTTTGAAACTGACGAAGCGAAAGGAATAGATGCTTGCGAGTATGTTTCGTTTGCAGCTTAGAATTTAGCATGGAACACTGGTGCCATCTGATCCTCGAAAGCAAATATTGTCTGAGCATTGGAAATTCAGTTTTGACTTTCGAACCTTCACTTTGATTTTATGAAAGAGGAAGGACGTTCTCCCAAATTTTATCACTCTTCTTTCCCAAAAGTTTTTCCCAATAAACTTTCTCCTTCTCTGACTTCAGCACAATATCTATGTGCATTAATATTACTATGAGTGAATGAATGAAGGAGTGAAAAGGCCAAAAAAAAAATCAAGATATGATCTGGAGTGTAGCGATATTCATACGTCTTTGTTCAGGTCCACCGTCGCCGCAAGTGAATGACTACTGAAGTGAAGTGAGTGAAAAGTTTCATAGAGCAAATCTTTTCTTTCTCTCCGTCTCTTTCCAAACTTTATTTTTCTACACAAACACATATCAAATCTTACGATCAGTTTTTTCCACTCTCGGTCCCCCTTTTTATCAAGTCAGCAGTATTGTTCGAGAAAAATGAATGTATATGTATGAGAGAGTGTGTGTGCAATGGTTTAATTTCTTTCTGGAAATGAAAGTGATTACAATGAGAAAGTAAGAAGAAGAAACTTAAATTTTTTTGGTGAAAAAAAACCTTTATTATGCATCTCCGCCAAGAAAATACGTACAGGTTCCGTTTAACTTTTTCTTAAAAAATAGAGGAGTGACGGCTTCTACAAAAATTGAACATGTTTTCAAAGAAAGTGAAATTGAGAAAGGCCGACAAGAAGGGAAAAAAGAAATTGCTTTTCTAATATAAGATCAGTGCAATGTTGGACTGGTCATAAATACTGACTTGACAGGTTATTCTGGAGAGAACAAGTGGAAGTCAGGAAGGAGGAGAAAAAACTTGTGTATATAAAAAAGTTCTATCTTACTTGTGAAAAGAGTCATATAAGAAAAGAGTATACATAAAAGGGTAGGAGATTCACGTGTAACATGTAAAGTTGTAAAGTTTCATGCTTCCTTCTCAACTTTATTTTTCATTTCCAGCCTACGATGAAAATATATGTTTTTATTTCTCCTCCTTTCAAATCTGAAGTGCAAACTCTCCAACCTTGTTTTTTATAACTCCCCTGAGAATGCATCTTCCTCGTTTTTTTGTAAAAAAAAGAGGAACAGTTTCACAATGCATATTGTACCAATAATACTATCAAATTCCATTATTGCTAACAAAAGTTGCAAAAAAAACGGTGGCCACGCGGGCGTTTGTTTTGGATTGTGAGTGTGACAGTCAGATAATATTTTATGCAGGAAAGTAAACCATGAGGATAGTCCATTTTTGGAAGACGAACGGCAAGACGTTTGAGTCGGTAACTTTTCTCCTTTTCATTTGGGAATGTTGCGCAACACAAGCTCAGGCGCATGAGCATAACAATTTGGTTGGTTATTTTTACACTCACCATTGTTGACTTCAATAGCTTCTTTAATTTTCTTGATTATGTGACGTTTGTTAAAGAGAAACGTGACCATTGTTACCTGCCAATGGCGACCATTCTTGGAGTAATGATGCGTTTGCATTTCATACTCGCGTTTGCTTGCTTCCGCTAATGATTGTGTTAAAAAATAGATATTCAAGAAAGGAATGATAAGAAAAGGTGGAACATGTTATACTACTATCATCAACTCCTGCTACTACAACAGCAGCAGCAGCGCCAGCATAATTGCCAACCTCAGAGATGCAGCGCGTAAAAAAAGGAGACATTTTAATGATCGAATGATTAGGTTGCTGGCTCATGAAACAGCTTCATAACGAACAAAACCTGTCATTTCCTTGCACCGCTTTTCAATTCTGAAAAAGCACGTCAGGGAGTGCAATAGCGTCCATGTCCAAAAACAGAATGAAGCAAACCTTTTTTTTCAATTCCCGCTACGTCATGAACGGAACGACGATGACCGTGTAAAATGTAATTATGAGCTTTTATACACACATATAAGGATAATAATAGGAAGACGACACACAGGAATGAAAATGACATGAAGGAGAGACGCGAAGCAGTCAGGGATTATATATATTTTTTGTTGGCTCAAACAACACCGGTGGCACAAGATGTGCGAGTATAATGGCACTCTCCCGAACAATAATAAATTTGATGATGATACGTGCTTTTGGCCATTTCACACTATCAACGAAGAAAAGAAAACAGAGCGTGATGATTGAGATGGCCTGTGGCAACCTGGAAAACAAGGAAACATCTCGTGCGAGTGCTGCTGCCAATACAATACTTTCTTGGGCAGGTGACGCAGAATATCCAAAAAAAGAGATTTTTTTCTTCCTTTGTTATTGACATAAGTCACTCAAGTGATAGATAATCAGCTTCCATTTGATATTTCTTGGATCCCCAATTCAATTTCCAAATTGCCTGTAGTTGCGCTCTGTCAGCGTGGAGGCACATGTTTCTTGCACAATAGCATTTTCATTGTTGACTCATCTGACTTCTGCTGTGTTGGAAATTTGTGTGTGTGTGTGTGAGCCTCGGAGGGATGTGCTATTTTTATAGTCCTTTTACTTCATAATAACATCATAAGCGAAGATTAGACGGGTAATAAAAATGTTATAATCCTATAAAAACAGAATGTAATCCTTTTCTTCCTTCCTTACTTCCCTACCCTCAGCAGGTGTCCATATAATTTTTTTTGCGAGACGAGAACATAATAATAAAAAATCGGGGGAGAGAGTAAGAAGAATATTTTGCCACATTCCTTCCGAATTGCCTTTTTATTTTCCACTAAAATACTGGCTATAATGTTCACACTTTTATACACTAACAAAATGGGCATGCTCCACCGGCTGTGCTACATTAAATCATTATGTTCTCTCAATGTTCTCTTTGGAAGTTAAAGCTTTGTACGCACGGCAGTTTACGAAAAAATAATAATTTGACTTTTTTTTACTCAAATGTGGTAATAAAATGCAGAGGAAGGCTGACAAAATTCAATGGGGTGGTTTACTGATTCCTCTGTTTCAAGTTCTCTGAGTGTCGATAAGTTACCAAGGAGTTTGAAATTTTGTGGGAAAAAATATTGTCTGAAGAGTCATTTTTTGCACATGGATGGAATGCATAATGCACCTTGTGAGTGGGAATGGCAGGGAATTACATGACAAATCTGTGAGAACCTAAAAAAATATATAAAGGATTGATGATGAGAGTTTGTGATAATGGAGGTGGCGGTGCTATTACTCCTTTTCTGCTGATGACAACTAATGATATTGTCATGAAAATTATTATTGCACTGCTTAGTCGGTATGCAGGGAAAAAATGTAGGAGGACTTACTAATGACAAGCAGCAGCGTTTTTTTGCTCATTCATTTACTTTTTTGTGAAGGAGAGAAGGGAAAAAATATATATCTTAATGATGATGACGGGGAATGGTTGGAAAAGCATTTCATTCATTCATTTTCTCCCGACTCCTTGTTCAACACGGAAAAGTCATTGCATATATTTTTTGTGGGCTTGTTGGATTCAAATGAGTGACTGGTGAGTACACAGAGAAAAAAAATCTGATGACGTGAGATGTTGGTGATGATGTCGGAAAAAGAGGAGGGAATGTCATTAGGGATTTTTTGGGGGCGTTGACAGGGCATGACTGTCCATTCATTTGACGATGGATGGCTGTGTACTTGCTTGTCAACTTGCTACCGGGCCTGCTTTCCCGTAATACAGTGGCTTATTTTGTGTACTCACTAATTTCCTGTTCTGCTCTTGCTCAGCATTTTATTACACTCCCGTCATTATGTTCAGAAGAGCGACATGCACCGCAAAACAAAAATTGTCAACTGTCAAGTCCCTTCCATTCATTTTTAGGAGAAGTTTTATGAATGTGACCAATGCAAAAAAAATTGACAAAGATGATCATATCATCATTACTGAGATGATGTGAGTATGACTTTAGAAGTGAGAAAATTATTACGTCAAGTTAGTTGACAATGTGACAGTTTAATGGAGGTAAAGCAATACTGCTGTTGTATCATGTTGGGAAATGACAAAGATAATGAAAAGCATGTTTCAGAAGTGATTTGGCCTATTAAATTAATTTGTTCTAAAATCAATTTTTTGACAATCCATACACATTTTAAAACACGTACTCATTGTTGTATCTCTCTTGTGTGTTGTATTTTTGCAGCATCCGTACCCATCGGAGGACCAGAAGAAACAGTTAGCCCAAGACACCGGCCTCACCATCCTCCAAGTCAACAACTGGTACGTCACGAAGAAAAATATATTATTGTACTTT